>WYDF02049035.1:0-12164 GCA_009867245.2 Adranes taylori | reverse complement strand
CCTGATGAACATCTCACACAGCAAATATGTGGTGCCCATGTCTTATCCTGTTCGCCAACAGCACAATCAAAGTACAGTTTGTAGAGCTTTTTGAGTTTGTTCGTGAGGGCTCGTTGATATTTCTTCACTGTATATTCGCCACTAATTATAATTATAGCGCCACTAATTATAATTAGTGGCGCTAAACTCTAAAAACAACAATGTACACAAATCTCTATCGAGTACATATTTAACGGGCGCAGAAATACACGACATTTAATTAGATACTACAATAGTTGGGCAGTACTTGGACACGTATAATAACTGAGTAAAAATATGCTCCAAAAATATGAGTATAATGTATTCATATAATAATGTACTCCGAAACTATAGGCACTGGCCAGGGGCCTCGCACCATAGGGGGCCACAAACATTTTATTCCTTTAACGTTTAATTTGTATTGTTCCTCAAATATAAAAAGTGCCCAGGGCCACATAAATTGTAACGATGGCACTGACTATGAGCAGAGTCCTTTTGATGTATACATGAGTAAACAATTTGAGTACTCCACAAAAATTTGCTAAGGACTAATTAATTTGAATTGTGTTACGCAATTAAAAAACTACATTTCGGAGTTAAGCTCCATCATCGGGTGATCCGCGTCTTTTGTTAGTTCTGTTGTATGTTTCACGTGTACTTAGCGTTTCTGAATTCCGATTCGGTGTTCTTTCTTGTTCCAGTGATGTCATCTTTTTTTATTGTGTTATCTTGTTTGTTTTATTAGCATATGCTTGTTTTGTGTTGTATTATTTTTGTGTTGTATATTTTAAGTGGGTGTCGAATTTGGATTGTAATTGTTCGTTTAAAATGTTCTGGCTTATTTTGTGTTTATATATTGCAGAGTTTGCTTTGATATCTAGATTTTTGTGACTGCATTTTATAAGTAAAACACAAGAATTCATAAATGAAAACAATTGCACAGAAATAACGAAAGATCCAACAGAAAAATATTAAAAACAAATAGGAGACATAACATACCACAAAATAAATTAAACCAACAAATATCGGTACATAAATCAAAATCCAGACTTCCTTTCATAAAAAGTCTTTCATAAACAGTAATTATTATTAGAATAATAAAATACTGAGTTAGACTCCTGCGAAACAAACTCTGTTACGCGGGAAAACAGATTATAATGATTGATAAAACAATAACAAGGCAGCGGTTGGATTATAGTAACTGATTACCAACAAACATGTCAAAAAAATTATGAAAACAATAATAACATTTTTGTAATACATTGTCAAGAGGTGTGTTGAAATTGGCGCATTGAACTAATATTGCAGTGCAGTGCAGTTTGGCCTTAAGCAGATTGGCCTTTTCATCTACATCAAATTGGAGTTTGGTCCCAACTTACCTTCAGATTGGCCTTATGCAAATATAGTGAAAAACCGATTGATCTTTTCGTGGACTTGGAAATTAGGTCCATGTCATTTATTCTCAAAACTTTAGAATAGGTTTTAGAAGTTAACATAAAAGATATACCTCACAAGAAAATCTAATATTCAGAAATTAATTTTCATTAACTTCTGTATTCATTATTCAAATTGCGATGAAATAGAATATCTCGTCCCCCAAAAGTTGAAGCTTTTTGAAATTCTGCAAGA
The DNA here is from genome assembly GCA_009867245.2 of Adranes taylori. Taxonomy (NCBI): domain Eukaryota; kingdom Metazoa; phylum Arthropoda; class Insecta; order Coleoptera; family Staphylinidae; genus Adranes; species Adranes taylori. The sequence goes on along the minus strand of WYDF02049035.1, from coordinate 10,517 downwards.
CGTCCTCTTCGGAACAAAATCTAATATTCATTGACTACTGCAATCGAATTCCTCAAAACAAAATCTAATTTTCATTAACGAATGTTAAACGCAGAATTAAAAAAAGTAGAAGCTTTCAAAATTCGAATTGCGAGGAAGTAAAATGATTCCTTCTCACAAAAAAATATAATTGCGGAAGTTAATTTTCATTAACTACTGCTTTCAAAATTTGAATTATGAGGAAATCAAATGCCTCCTTCTCACAACAAAATCTAATTTCGGAAGTTAATTTTCATTAGCTTCTGTTTTCAAAATTTCTGCAACACCAAAATCTAATTTTCATAAACTTCTGCATTCGTAATTCAAATTGCATACCTCCTTCTCCTCACCTTCCAATTGCATATCTCCTTCTCGCATTCCTCCTTCTACCTCCTTCTTCTGAACTCGAATACCACCTTGAAAACAAATTCTTATTTTCGTTAACGAATTTTGAACGCAGAATTTAAGAAAGTAGAAGATTTCAGAACTCAAATTTTGAGGATTCCAAAATTTGAATTGCAAGGAACTTGAATATCTCCTCCTGACAACAAAATTTAATTTCAGTTCTGCATTCATAATTCAAATTGCGATGTAATCAAATTCCTCCTTCTCCTCAGAACAAATTCTTATTTTCATTTCAAGGTAGAATTTAATAAAGTAGAAGCTTTCTAAAGTCGAATTACGAGGCAATCGAATAACTGTTCCTCACACAAAACCTAATTTTGGAAGATAATTTTCATTAACTACTGCTTTCAAAATTTGAATTGCGAGGAGCTTGAGTACCTCCTTCTCACAACGAAATCTAATTTTCATAACTTATGTATTCATAATATAAATTGTTATGAAATCGAATACTTCCTCCTCCTCTTCATAACAAATTCTAATTTTCCTTAACAAATTTTCAACGCAGAATTTAAAAAAGTAGTAGCTTTCAACATTCGAATTGCAACGAATTCGAACATCTACTTACGACGAAATATCATTTCGTAAGTTATTTCCATTAACATCTGCTTCAAAATTTGAATTGCGAGAATCTAAATACCTCCTCCTTACAAGAATAGTTAATTTTCATTAAATTCTGTTTCCAAATTTACTGCTCACAACAAAATTTATTTTCATTATATTCTGCATTCACAATTCACGTTGCGATGAAATCGAATACTTCATTCTCCTCACAACAACTTCTAATCTCCATTAACGAATTTTTAAAGCATTTAAAAAAGTAAAAGCTTTCAATATTCAAATTGTGAGGAAGTCGAATAACTCTTCCCTCCTTACGCAAAATCTAAATTTGGAAGTTAATTTTCATGAACTTTTACTATCAAAACTTGAATTACCAGGAGCTTGACTACCTTCTCTTCACAACAAAATTTTCTTTAACTTCTGTGTTCATAATTCAAACTCTATGAAATCAAATACGTCCTCCTCCTCATAATGTATTCGTATTTCAGTTATCGAATATTCAACGTAGAATTTAAAGGAGTAGTAGGTTCCAAAATTCGATTTGCGAGGAAGTCGAATCTCCTCACGGCAAAGTAAAATTTCGAAAGTTAATTTCCATTAACTTATGAGAAAGTCGAAAACCTCCTACTTGCAACAAAACCATATTTTTCATTCAATTCTGTATTCATAATTCAAATAGCTATGAAATCGAATACCTCATTCCTCATAAGAAATTTTAATTTGATTTGGGATGAGCTTGAATATCTCCTACACAACAATATATAATTTTCATTAACTTCTGCATTTATAAATTAAATTGCGATGAAAGCGAATACCTCCCCCTCTTCATAACAAAATCAAATTTTCATTAACGAATTTTGAAGATTTAAAAAAATAAAACATTTCAAAATTCAAATTTCGAGGAAATTTGAACTGCGAGGAGCTTGAATACCTCCTCCTCACAACATAATGTAATTTTCATTATGCTTTGTATTCATATCTGCTTCTCAATGCATATTGCAATGAAATCGGATACCTGTTTCTCCTCGCAACAAATTCTAATTTTCATTAATGAATTTTCAACGTAGAATTTAAAAAAGTAGAAGCTTCCAAAATCCGAATTGCAAGAAAGTCGAATAATTCCTCCTCACGACAAAATCTAATATCGATATAAATTTTCATTTATTTCTGATTTAAAAATTTGAATTGCGAGGACCTTGAATATCTCCTCCTCACAACAAAATCTAATTTTCATTTACTTCTCTATTTATAATTCAAATTTATATGAAATCTAATACCTCCTCCTCGTCCTACTGATAATAAATTCAAATTTTCATTACCGAATTTTCAACGCAGATTTACTTACAAGCTTTCAAAATTCGAATTGCGAGGAAGTCTGATACTCCTAGCTCCTCACGACAAAGTGTAATTTCCATTAAGTTCTGCTTTCAAAATTTGAATTGCGAGGACCTTGAATATCTCCTCCTAACAACAAAATTTAATTTAAGATAACCCTACCACACAAAGACAAAATCTCATATCCGAAATTAATTTCATTCGTCTTTGTTTTCAAAATTCAAATTTTGAAAGCAGAAGTTAATGGAAATTAACTTCCGAAATTATATTTGGTCGTGAGGGGCTACTCGACTTCCTCGCAATTCGAATTTTGAAAGCTTCTACTTTATTTAATTCTGCCTTGAAAATGCGTTAATGAAAATTAGAATTTGTTATGAGGAGGAGGAGGTATTCGACTTCATAGTAATTTGAATCAGAAATACAGAAGTTAACGAAAATCAGATTGTGTTGTGAGTAGGAGGTATTCAATAAGCTCCTAGCAATTCAAATTTTGAAACCAGAAGTTAGTGAAAATTAATTTCCAATATTAGATTTTGTCGTGAGGAAAAGTTACTCGAGTTCTCACAATTTCAATTTTGAAAGCTTCTACGTTTTTAAATTCTGCTTTGAAAATTCGTTAATGAAAATTAGAGTTTGATGTAAGGAGAAGCAGGTATTCGATTTCTTCGCAAATTCAATTGTGAATGAAGATCTTAATGAAAAAAAATTTTTGTGAGGGGGAGGTAGTGCCTTGCAATTCAAATTTTGAAAGCAGAAGTTAATGGAAATTAACATCCGAAATCATACTTTGTCGTGAGGAATTATTTGACTTCCTCGAAATTTGAATTCAGAAATATTCTATTAAATTCTGTGTTCAAAATTCGATAATAAAAATTCGATTTTGTTGAGGAGGAAGAGGTATTCGATTTAATCATAATTAAATTATAAATGCAAAACCTAATGAAAACAAGATTTTGTTGTGAGGAGGAGGCATTCAAGTTCCTCGAAATTCAAATTTGAAAGCAAAAGTTAATAGAAATTAACTTCCGAAATTATATTTTGTCGTGAGGAGTTATTCGACCTCCTCGTAAATATAATTTTGAAACCTACTTTTTTGAGTTCTGCATTGAAATTGGATTAACAAAAACTAGAATTTTCTTATGAGGCGGAGGAAGAGGTATTCGATTTCATAGCAATTTGAATTATAAATACAGAAGTTAATGAAAATTAGATTTTGTTGTGAGGAGGAGGTATTCAAGTTCCTCGTAATTCAAATTTTGAAAGCGGAGTTTAATGAAAATTTACTTCCTATATTAGGTTTTGTCGTGAGGAAGAGTTATTCGATTTCCTCAAAATTCGAATGTTGAAAGTTTCTACTTTTTTAAATTTTACGTTGAAAATTCATTAATGACAATTAGAATTTGTTGTGATGAGAAGGAGCTATTCGATGCAATTCAAAATTTTAAAGCAGAAATAAATGAAAATTTACTACCGATATTAGATTTTGTCGGGAGGAGGAATTTATCCTTTGAAAATTTGTTAATGAAAATTACAATTTGTTGTAAGTAGAAGAAGGTATACGATCTCGTCGCAATTTGAATTGTGAATGCAGAGCTTAATGAAAAATAAATTTTGTTATGAGGAGGATATATACAAGCTCTCGCAATTCAAATGTTGAAAGCAGAAGATAAATGAAATTAGCTTCCGAAATTAACGAGGAGCTTGAATACCTAAGCCTGACAACAACATTTAAGTTCTGCATTCCTAATTCAAATTGTTATGAAATCAAATGCCTCCTCTTCCTCCTCTTCATAACATATTATAACGTTTATTGACAAATTTTCAACGCAGTATTTTAAAAACTAGAAGTTTTCAAAATTAGAATTGCAAGGAAGTCAAATAGCTCCTCAGGACGAAATATAATTTCGGAGGTTAATTTCCATTAACTTCTGCTTTCAAAATTTGGATTGTGAGAGCTTGAATACCTCCTGATCACAAATTTATTTTTCATTAAGTTCTGCATTCACAATTCAAATTGTGATGAAATTGAATGCCTATTTGTCCTTCAAACAACTTGTAATTTCTATTAAGGAAGTTTTAAAACAGAATAAAAAAATAGAAGCTTCCAAAGTTCAAATTGGAGGAAGTCGGATAACTCCTCCTCACGACAAAAGCTAAATATGAAAATTAATTTTTATTAATTTCTTTTCGTTATCAAATATTCAACGCAGGATTAAAAAAATTAGAAGCATTCAGAATTCGAATTGCAAGGAAGTCCAATATCTCTTCCTCGCGACTAAATATAATTTCGGAAGTTAATTTCCATTATCTTATGCTTTGAAAGTTTAAATTGTGAGGAGTTTGAATACCTCCTCCTCACAACAAAATTTAATTTTCACTCAGTTCTGTAGTCATAATACAAATTGCGATGAAATCAAATACCTCCTTCTCATCATACCAAATTCTTATTTTCATTAAGGAATTTTCAACGCAGAATTTAAAAAAGTAGAAGCTTTCAAAATTCGAATTTCGAAAAAAAGTCGAATAACTCTTCATCACGACAAAATTTAATATAAGAAGTTAACTTTAATTAATTTCTGCTTTCAAAATTTGAATTGCGAGAGCTTGAATACCTCCTCCTCCTCACTACAACATCTAATTTTCATAGGCCACGTAGGATAATCCTCGTAAGTGCCCTCTGAATTTTCTCAGCAGAACTTGGGCATCTTGAACTGCCTAAAAAGATATCTCTGTGGTTTTTGTTTTGTAAAGATTTACTTGTAGTAGTTGTGGAAAATAGAGTAGATTAGTGGTACAATTTATGTTGTGTTTTGATATATTAGGATTTGATGTATTGTGGCCAATAAAAGTTTCTGCTGTATGTATCTTACTTTTATATTTAGTTATTATTCAATTATTCAATGAGTTAAAGACCTCTTAATTGAAAACTGATCTCTGGAATACTATGCGCCCAATAGTTTCAAACAAACTTGTACGTGGGCCCGAAGGAAGCTAAAATTAACTCAAAAGTTGCAGTTCATTTAATAAAGATAATACTCCAAAAAAAAAACATACCTAGAAGAAATAGATTCTCTAAACAAATATTCAAACTTCATCTCTATAGTTTTGTGATTTATGAATTAATACACATTGTGTATTGTATGCATAGAATCTAACATTTGCACTGCATAAAGCACCCAGCTTTCGAATAGCGTTAACCGACCGACGTTTGTGTGATGGCTTGTGGATACAACTGCCACTTTCGGCTTTTGCACAATGAATAATCATTTATCACTTCTCTCCATCATTCCTAGGTATGTATGAACTCTAAATATTGCTTATGTAATTGACAAAAATTCATGTTCTGAGGTTGAATTACTTTCAATCCAGTAGCGTGTTCACAAAATTTTTTCGTGGGGTTTTAATAAAAAAATAAAATAAAATGTGTCAATCAGGGCAGGATGAGTATGATGCAATTATTTTAGTTTGTATATTTTGCAGAAACCCTAATAAGAACAGCCCAAAAAAGAGAAGACTTTGCTACAGTTATCGCCAATCTTCGATGAGACGCGGCACAAGAAGAAGAAGAAGAAGAAGAAGTTATTTTAGTTTCGATAGCGTGGGGGGAGGGGAGGGGACACGCTATATTTGTTGGCCTTAGAATCGGCATATTTTTTGGTCTTAAAGTGATAATGTTGTTAAATCGGTAATGCCATGTCTGTTTTATTTTTAATTTAAGAATAAGGTGAGGATACTTTTAAGGATCATATTAGATGAAGACAAGGATCATAGTCAATAAAAAAATATATTATAAATATTTAATCAGCGTGACAAGCTTCTACAGTGTCAGTGGATGACTTCTTCCTTTCATCAGCTTAATGCGCTCCACATTGACGTTATACCCAGGAACTGAAAACAGATCCTTGTACTGTTCGGAGAATACTTTTTTAATTGTTCAAAATATTCTTGTCTTTTCATAGGAAGCTAATATGTTATTCTAATTCGATGACAATAAATTTTTTTCTGTAACTTGTTTCACATAGTAATTTGATAAAAATGTGTTTTTCTAAAACACAAGTATTAAAAACTTTTTATGACATTCTAATCCGGTACTTTTTCCCAAGTCATCCAATGAAAATAGCGCGTATTTTTCTAAGAGAGTGATTTATTTTTCTATGAAGTCAAGCTATTTATTATAAAATTTTAATGTGTCAATTTGTGTCTTTGAGGGAACGAAGGATGCGTGGGACGTGGTTTCGGGGACGTGGACCACGAAGGAACGTGATTTCCTAGTAACTTTGTTTGTAAATAAAATGGATTGGTGTGGCTTGCTGATTATGCTTATTCGATTACGGCTTGACGATTAGCAAATTTACCCGCGATTTGAGGTCCGCAGCACAATGCACTGTATAGAACTTTGTATGGGAATATGTTTAAATCTGGAAAGACCGTCTACTGATGACAGTCGCTGACCATCGCTGGAAAGACCCTCTACTGATGCCCAAAGCCACGGCTCGTCATATAATTGCCTCAAGCATGCTCTTCGGCGTCTACAACCACAGCAGCGATTTTATTCAACGAACGGCTGCTCCGGAATGCATCTCTCCGGTGTTGAGCCAGTCTCCTCGAGATGAGCTGCTAGACTCCGCAGTGTTTGCCCTGTAGTTGGTGCCACACGACCAGGCAACCGATGAAATTCACCTTGAGCCAGATTGCTTCACAAATGTCAAATTCGAGATGACATAAGACGCCATTTGCAGAAATGAGAGCATCTTCCGAGAAGATGATGACTTTTGTGCCACTTTATACGTATTTAAATGTTCTCTTTTGCTAAATTTATAATTGATTTTACTTTTTCTAGATCAGCGGTTCTCAACCTGGGGGTAATTACCCCCAAAGGCGCCAAAGACTTTCTGAGAAGTAAAGATAAAATAAGGCATGAATCATCGGTCAGTCACGGAACGAAAGTATTAACAAAATCATCTTCGCCAAATCTAACTACCTATAATAGAAATGCATGGTTGATGTCGCCGATTTCGCTGAGATCTGAACATAATTCGGTTTGTGCGGACGAGGAGAAAGACAAGTGAGTTAAATAATTTTACTTTCATATATCACACTCTCTCACGGCTTTTTTCACCCAGTTATTTTTTTATCTCACACTTTTTCGTACTCTCCCCTTTTTCATATCTTTTATGATCACAACTAAAATTGATTACACAGGGGAACAATTTTTAACACAATTTCTGTTAAGTTCGATTTTTGAGCTGTTTTAGAGTTAAATAAACATGCTAACTTCAAAACTGTAATTAGTTTTCTTCTGTCACGTCAAGTTTTTTCTCTACACCTTATGTGATTGTGACCACTCTCCGCTGGATCAAGCGTCTATCATAAGAAGCACTATTGCTCTCTTATTGGCTGAAATAAAGCGTTTCAAACTGGCGCAGCGTGAATGACGAGTAGGGGACCAGCGACATGTACAAAGTTGTCTAGACTAGTTCATTTACGCGAGATATTGTAGTGAAATGTTGTGTGCCGCTCTGATATGTGAAGTATACTCCGAAGTGGAGTCCGAGTACTTGTTTGTCCACAAGATTAGAAGAGTTTAGTTTTTATTTACATCTAAACTGAAACATTCCCTAATATTTTCCTCTACTATTTCGCGTCATAAGTGCTTAAACAGCCACGATTTGTTTTGTTGTATATGCGGCAGTTTCAGCATTCGAAGTCAAAGGACCAACATCAGTACATTTGTCAGGCGAGCCTATTTTGCATATTTTAAAGTGAAAATTGGTGAGCAAGCAAAATCTTGGTCCCTCACAAGGTGTGCAAGCAGTGTGTCGAAAGTTTAGGGATGTGGATGAAGAGAACACGTGATAAATTGCTATTTGATATACCTATGATTTGCCGAGATCCCAGAGATCACTCAAGTGACTGTTATTTTTGTATAGTGAAAACATCAGGATATAACAAGACAAACAAATGCAAAATAGAGTATCCTAGTTTACCATCAGCTATACGACCAGTGCCTCATTCAGCTGAAATCCCAGTGCCAGTTTTCAAGGAATTACCCTCATTTGAAACACATGCATATGGTTAATATCGAAGTGACTCCAACGAAGAAGATTTTGAAATTGACGATGTTTCCGTTCGTAAGGGATTTGAGCAACGTGAGTGGAATGATTTGGTACGAGATTTGGGACTATCCAAAAAAGCTTCAGAGCTGATAGCATCAAAACTGCACCAGAAAAACTTGCTTGAAAAAGGTGTTAAGGTATCGATCTAGAGGAAGAGCGTTTCTGCAATACTTTTGAAGTGAGGATGGATTTGTGTATTGTCATAACGTACATGGTTTAATGGAGGAGTTGGGAATGTCAGTCTGTAACGCAACTGAATGGCGACTGTTCATTGAATATTGTCGCGCACAGCGAGTTCTCCTGCGCAACGTGAGCCGACTCACCTTAAGTAATGTCGTTAATAAATTATATTGTGTAGACTCGGGCGTGGAATCACAGACTAGTAGTATAGGTGGCGTATTATAGGGCGGTTGCTTGGGTAGCCTTAGAGCAAAATAGATCAGATTAGAGTAGATTAGTCAAAGAAGTCGTTCCGCACGTCCACTGGATTATACATCGTTATGCTTTTCCAACTAATTTGCAGGATACATTTACCCAGTAAAAATTGTAAACCACATCCGACAAATTCAAGAGTTTTTGAAGAGTTGTGCAAGGAATATGGAGGCAAACTCAGCATGCTGTTATTCCACCCAATAGTGCAAGGTGCTGCATCAAATGCTCAAACATTGAGATGAAATTGCGTTATTTCTGGAAAGCAATAAAATTGATAAGGAGAAAGAGTTACATATCACAATAACAGATAATGTATTTATTTCCAAACCGCCCCATATCTTAAGTATTTCTGCGGAGAAATAAATAAGGTTAGCCTCAGCTAGCAAATGAATATGACGAATATTTTAACAGCTACAGATAAGGTTGTCGGTATTCTTCGCAAATTGCAGCTTTTGTAGTGGAAGTATTCCTCTAATTCCCTATAATATTGATATTTAACATTAAGTTATTAGTTTTCTATAATTAATGTATTGAATATATTATGTGTCAAATATATAAACATTACGTGTGTTTTCAAGGTACAATGATTAATTGTGTTTATAACAAATGTAGGCAACGACATATGTAGACGTTCTTACATGAAGTGAATGTACGAACTAATTCAATGCCGATATTTTGTACTTCCATCAACCCTTTAATTGGGCGCTGTTTTATGTTGTACATATATGTACAATGTATTTTTTTACACATTCGATATTCAGTATCATACTCAGTTTCAGATTCGATATCTTAAATTTGCCATGTACTAATTGTATATTAAATATATTTAAGTGTTTAATTGTTTTATTTAATTATATTTCATTTTCAGGATATTTCATTCATATTATTTATAGTTCAAGTATTGAAAGCATATTTAAAATATGTTTAAGGGATTTAACAGACAAAAAAATTTAGTAATAATGGCCGATTCTATTGATCTAAAATTAGCTGTTAGTCTTATACATAGTATGAATGGAAGTGAGGAAGTTTCAAAAAAGTTAATTTTGAAACTTTCACTTTTCTCTTTGCATGAGTTTGGTATCTACTGAAGCACTGTGTAATAAACTCATTATATCTCAATCGGATAATGGAGAAACGCAAAAATTATTATATATAGCTAACGAAAATGTAGCTGTAAATTCTTTTCTCTAGGTATTAAATAATAAGGATTTAAAGTTGATTGTACGCGCACGTAATTGTAAGTCAATCAAAGAAGTGGTACGAACAACGATAGATGAAAATGAGGCTGCTAAAAACATGAGATAATCTATTTTCTTTAAAAATAATGCAGTTATACAGTAGTTATAATCGTTATAGGAATAATTACGATAGACATATTTTTGTTTCAAATAAAAAGAATTATTTTCATAATAATTGCTAATGTGCATATAATAATATGGAACGGAAAAAGTGCATTCTAGCAATAATTTTGAACCTGGTACAATATAGTAGTTTAAAATGTTTTAATTGTAAAATAGCAAAATTAAGTTACAAGTTTACCAGTTTAGGCGGTCATATTTAGTAAAGGAACAGTTATTTTTATTATTGTTTTTGGAATTCACAATTAGGTATCTTCTAATAATTTTCCTGTCCTTCACAAATTGTTGATAGTTT
>WYDF02049034.1:0-25517 GCA_009867245.2 Adranes taylori | reverse complement strand
ATAACACAAAGGAAAACTAGAATAGCAACGGCGCCGAGAAATTAGCAAAATATTATGAAATAATTTGTAAAGGTTTCGTTGTGTTCTTTTTTGTTGTTTGTTTAAAACATTAAAGTTAAATTATTAACGTGAATAAAATATATGTGGTATTAAATTTTATGTTATATTATGCGCTCAAAGTAAATATTTCAAGTTATAAAATAAAACATGTTGAGAATAAACATTTAAGGTTTCAAAACAGGACGGGGTTTATTGTATATAAACTGTTATTTATATTACATATATTTAAATGAAATATTTATACAACAAGAATTTTTCATTATGGACTCTAAAGAGAAGCATATTGGAATAAAGTGTAAAGTTCTTCACAACCGAACTCGTGAACTTATTTTCAAAAGTTTACGAGTTTATGAAAGATGACTTAGCTAATGAATCGCCTATAATTACTACTAATCGAGTACAAGAAAGAGTCCTTGCAGCAACAAAAATATCAGAAAGTTCGTACAAGCGGATACTGAAAGAAAATCAAAATATAGAATCTGCCCAAAAACCATTATCTTCAACGCCTCCTAAACAAAACCATCGGCAATGTTCTAAAAGCTCTTTGCCAGTAGGACAACTAGAAACAATTCGAAGCATTATACACGATTTCTACATAATTGAGAAAAAAAGTGTAATATGATATCAGATTTAAACGGATAACTTATTTAAGGCAAGTGATAAAATATAAGCAAGAAGGCAGACGAATTATTTTTACTGATGAGACTTATATTCATAGCAGCCACACACAAGGAAAAGAAAGGTATGACAATAGCAACAGTGGACTGAAGCGACCAGTTTCGAAAGGCAAATGGCTAATTATAGTGAATGCTGGCGGTATCAGTAGATTTGTACCAAATGCACTTCTGATTTTTCCATCAGGTAAGAGTACATTGATATATTTCTATTTAAATTATATTATTTGTTATATTTCAGGAAGAAAAACTGGTGATTACCATGAGGACATGAATTGTCCAAATTTTTCCAAATAGGTCAATACACAATTGGTACCAAATTTACCTCCACGATCAATTCTCGTAGTAGATAATGCTTCATACCATAATGTCACCGCCGAAAAGCATCCTACATTACATTTGTTAAAAGGGGATATGATAAAGTGGTTAAGAGAAAGGAATATAACTCAAGTTCCTTCAATGATGAACCCTGCGTTGTACAATATTGTTAAAAGTAGCAAACCAAAACATAATAAATAGGTTCTGTACACAGTTTTAGCTGAAAAAGGACACTTTGGGTCAGGGTTGACACCATATCGTTCTAAACTTAATCCCATAGAACAAATTTGGACGCTTGTAAAAAATTGGGTGGTACTTGTAAAAAATTGGGTGGAAATATTACTTTTAATGTAAATGATGTAAAAGCATTAACAATGCAGAAGTTTCAGTCTGTAACTGAAGTTGAGTGGCGTGCAATATGTGAACATACTGATAAAGCAAAGGCGGAGTACATCAAAAAGGAGCATTTATTAGATATTGCACTCGATAGTTTCCGCTTTATAGTAAATACCCAAGAATCTAATGAAAGCGATTTAAGTGGTATACAAACATTATTTGAGTCAAATGGAAATCACTTAAGTTAGTGATAATTTAGTTGGTATATATTTTACTTATAATCTTTATTTCATGCTTCTTATATTCGTTTAAAGTTTCTTATATTAAAATGATTTATTGTTGATTTTAATCATATACATAGATTTTGCGTTTTCTATCTTGAACACGTGCAGACTTTTAACTCAGAAATTGAGATGTTGAAAAAAAAAATGGCGGATTTTTGTAATGTTTTAAGCATTTACTTGAATATAAAATAAACAATTTTAGAGAAAAGCCTTCCATATTATAAAATAACAAACACAAAAATTGCTATTTTAATTAGTTTCTAGAAATAAAAAAAATGCTACGCCATTGGTACATAATTGTTGCGCAGCTGTTGTCAGCTAATAGGTTCTTCTCTATTTGAAACCACTCTACACACCGCTCATGATCAAGCGATGAAGAGGTACGGCTGGAAAGAGTGAAAGTGTTTGATATGCATACATATAACTGGTGTTGCATAAACTATTAACTACGTGCTACGGTGCATACAGTGTGCCACGCTTATTAAATAGGTTGCTTTGTCTGTGAACTATTGTCTGCGTTTGCGTCGCTCGACCTAACCTACCACTTACTTATGTAAGTATTTTTTATAAGTTTAGTTTACATACAAAATAGTGGTTACAAAATAGAAAGCATGATATAAATATCTTTTGCAGGGATCGTGTACTGGTTAGAGGCCCTAAACGTCTCACACAAAATGAGCTTGAAATTATGACTTAAGCTTCACTCGAAAAGATCTAAAGTAGAATCTGACAGAGTATCAGATACTTCAACAAGGGAAGAAGAAGTTATAGAAAAGAGCCATCATAGCACTGATTCGGAAATTGAACTAAATAACACCGACCAAAAGTTATTTGATTCAGGTTAATGCTGCGGTCTCGACGGGCTACAAATACAACAAAGTCTGAAATTATGGCATTTGTAGGATTTTTAGTACTTTCAGGAACTAAGAACAAAACCACGCACACTTTCTTCAACTGTGGACCAAACGTGGAACCGTCTCAGAAATATTTAGAGGTTGGATGAGTCCTGATCGGTTTGCGCTTTAGCTTAGTGCTCAAAGATTTGACGGCAAAAATATTAGAGTAGATCATAAAGAAATTGATAAACTTTCTGCTATTTGATTTACACTGAATCGTTATGTAGAGTACTGCATCAACAATTACTGCATGGGAGAAGAAATAACAATAGACAAAATGTTGATACCTTTTAGAGGTAGATGCGACTTTCTTCAGTATATTCCTAAAAAGTTGGGAAAGCTTTTTAGGAATGTACTGTTGGGAAAAGCTTAGCCTCTAGGCCTTGCTAATCTCCGGTAGACCCAGGCCTGGGATTGCAAAGCCGCACTTACAACCAGCAGAAAACTCTAGATTTTAAAGCAGGAAACAAATAGGAATTAAACTAGTTAGATAAGGAGCCACTATTATCACAGCCACGAGCTTTGACATGCATAGCGGATCCCTTTTTGTAAGTCTTGGCTGTGAGCATCAGCTAAATTTGTATGGGTAATATATCAGACGGGTCGCTGGGCATTTTTGAAGTTCCTGTTATAGTTTTCAAGCGTTATTTCTTTAAGGTCGCCTGGAAATCGCAGCGATTCTCTTCTCTCAGTACTTGGTATATTTAAAGTTAGTGTATTAAAACCGTATATCTAATAAGCGTGCATCATGAGTAATCAAGCTACATTGCAAGCATTATACGTTATGATATTACGAGTATTATATTCTATCTCGACTTCTGAAATTGAATAAATTCAATATTTTATAACAGAATGTATGTCTATGACTACGTTTTAATTAAATTGTAATGTTGAAAGATAAATCATTATTCATTCGAAAGAAATAATCATCACACAATCTGCTACAACTTCTTTAGCGGGCCAAAGAATTTTATTTGTTAAGATAGTAGATTATCCTATGTTCTTAGGGAACTGAGATATTTATTTTCATAACAGTGGGGAACTTAATTGTATACCTATTGATATGTGGTGTAACAGATTCAACGTGGATCAATGTTTCTGTTACTCAAATTATGTTCAGAATAAGAAATCATTAATTTATGGAAATAGATGATTTAAAACATATTGGTGACTTTATCCTTTTATTATTAGTTAGTGTATTTTATAATCTGATATGCAGTAATTTACGCAGGCCGTTTACAGTTCCAAATAGACAAGCGTCCCATAATAACAATCTGAGAATATACACTGATTGATAGCAACATAAATAAATATTAAAGTGAGATATAATTTTTTATCACCACACTCACATTCTAAAACCTTGATTAATAAAATACCTCTCGTTCTACCATAGTTGAAAATATAATTTTGTTACAATTTTTGATCCCAGATGAATTGGAAGATTTCATGACCTAGAGAGTTTTCGTGGAAACTAACATATTCATTCCGTGTACAATTTTCTCCGCGAAAATATACAAACTCTTGGGAAACTATTTCAGAAATACTTCTATTTTATGTGATTGATTAGAAATATGATTTAGAAGTTTCACCGGATTTCTTTGAATAGGGAACTTCAGCGTTAAGTATAATCTACTAAAACTGGAGAACATGTAACTATTCGTGGTTACTATAATGCTTGAACTGTACTAGAACCGGATTGCTCATCATAGTCTTTTTTATCTTTATTACTTTCCTATTTCTCATATATGTTGTTTTCAGTATTATTCTCAAATTCTATTTCACTTGCTTCATTTTCAAACTTATCGGCATTGCTGTTACCAGATTCAGCCCAGTCAGAATCAGCATTGCTAAAACACTCAAACGGATCTGAGTCGTCAAATAAATTACAATTCTATTCGAGTCCTTTCAGCTTTTTCTGTCCGTTCTAAAGAAGATAAAAGATGATATATAAAACACCAAAGACTTATAATTCCACTTCAAAACACTACTGGGGTATATTGTCCAAAAAGTGAATGTAACTACGTAGTATGTGCATAAATTATTTATTTAAAGTAATACAACAAACAATAACTTAAAACACTCACAATTGACCACAAAAACAATAAAATAATTCTGTAGATACCAAATTTCTGTTAAAAATATAAACCATCTGCCATGTAACTAGAATAAAACTTTAAGTTTTGCCAAAACACAGCGCTAATATGTACAAGCCCAATGAGAGGACGGTTTGCGTAAAATACAGCTAAAAGTGGGTGCAGATAATCCAATAGTCTATATAAGAAATATGATGGAATATATAGTCCCAATAGTCTCGAAATGGTTAATAGGCGCTATCCCTTGTGTTTTCAGAACCTGACGTTAATGTAAATACCACTAACTATCTTGAAACGGTTTTGGCAGCTGCTTTGATGCTTTGGGTGTTTGCTATAATGTCTTGTGTTTTGCTATAGTGTTTTGAATTGGAGATATTTCATACCTCGCTTCCGCATAACATATTTTGGAAATATCAAATTAATATTACGAATATTTTAAGCTCCCTAGAAATCCTTTAATATTTTATAATCTTAAAATTTTATTTTGTAAACAATTCATCATAGATTCGTGCTATAAATATCAAATAAACTTTATACAGCTCGCAAAATTTATATGCGGATTCCACATTTTCTACTTCATACATAAAATTGTTTGACATTTCAATAAACATTTGGTCAAAACTTTAATTAGGAATACGCAAAATTAAGATTAATATGCATAGCATTAAATAAAGCTAAACCAGAATACGGATGAATATTTAACTAGAGACAAGTGAGGTACTTACATACAACTCTGGCTTGCTATAAGTTTAAGCATACGCTTAATATCGTAAAGTTCTACGGCTACTATGCATACGTATTATTTTGTCCATATTGGATTGCATTTCTTGGGAGTTAGTATACTTCAGGAATGTGTATTTTTAATTTTAAACGCATAACTTAAGTTGGCGATGAGTTTAAGATGTTAAAAGAAATTTCCAAGAAATTAACTTAATACTCTATAAGTAAGATTATAACATTTACTTATTACTATTACTATGGTTATTTAAATAATTGTGATCTGAAATTTGTTTGTACAAATTTCAGGAAACTAATTTACATAACTGTATAAGAAGTGCAGAAATAAAGGTAATAATGTTCAGCTCTATCGAAAGTAAATCGCCTCATGTCACCCAGTGATCAGTGGCGCAAGAAGGCGCGTGAGTTGGATCTGAGCCGCACCAGGTACCAGCCATGATGCCGTTACCAAAAACTGTCAATTTTGCATTGATGCGCCTTTTTATTACCTAAAATAACATGTCAAATAATTTACATGGGCTTTAACAATTGATAACTGTAACATTTTGCAATGAAAAAGTGATCCTAAATAAATCTCTGAAAGAATAGGGTAGGGAGTATACACAAATAATAAACACAATTAACATAAACAATACCACCACTTTATTAAAAAAATATATAATAACAATTTATAATAAAATATAAATGCAAATTATTCGTAAAATCGTAAGTAACCTACGGTTGACGGATAAAAGTGAATACTTATATGAGTGCTATTTCTAAAAAGTGAAAATACAAGCAAAGTATACTGTCGTTTCGTGGTGTACCCGAAATCGGCGGTAAAGGAATAAGTTAACAGAGTGCTAACAGAAACGAGTAAAAGTGCGGTGTATGTGTGCATGAACAGCTGGCTCACTCTGTAGAACAATAATATGTCTTTAGAGCACATAAAATAAGCGAATACAAGGAAGCAATCAACAAACTAGAACAGGAGTTGCTGATCGTTGGCATCAAATTGGAGGAGAGGAAAAGACAACCTACAAATAAGGTTACAGGTAATAAACACAAGTTAAAGAACAAAGACAAAATAGAGAAATAAGTGGAAAAAGTCCTTAAACTCGGAGAGTGATCTCGAAAATAAGAACCAGTCTTCAGTAGAACTACACGACAGATTTGACTGCCTGAAACGGATAACGAATTTCTGCTATGAATACGAACAGATCAACGGCTGGAATTTGGAGATACAAGCTTAGAACCAATAACAGCAGAGGACGAAATCGTACATTTAGTGATACCACAAATCCAACAAAGTACAGCTAAAGAACGACAAGCGAAAAGTACCAAAACCACCGTCTAACGTGCTGAGAAAACAGACAAAATATCAGGGAATAAGAGAAACATGCCAGCTTAATAACATTCATACAATATATGCAAAATCTATTATAAAAAGGACTGAAAATACAAGTAGAAATGGAAAACGAATTCCGAAAATTTGTAATAAGAATTGACGAATCAAAGTTGGATTACTACACGTACCAGCTAAAAAGCGAGACAGAACTTAAAGTGGTCTTACGAGGACTACCGACATCAATTAAGGAGAAAGAAATAGCCCAGGATCTTACTAATAGAGGGTATATGTTCAACTGTGTTAAGCGGATAAAAAATAGAAAAAATCTATGCTGCCATTGCTGAAAAACACTCGAAAATCAGCAAAGGGCAAAGACATTTTCTATTTCAGAGATATCATGCAACTTTCAGTGACTACAGAGATAAAAAGAAGACCCACTGAAGCCATATAATGCTTCAGATATCAGCTTTACGGCCATGAGCAATACAAATGCAGAGCCCAATGGCGATGTGCAAAATGCACAGGGGAACACCCCTCATTTGAGTGTACGTTTAAAAAATCTACGAAAGCAAAATGTGTTTTACGTGAAGGAGAACATAATGCAATGGCAAGGCAGAGCACCACAAGAACGTGGAAAGAGCAAGAATATTGTTCGAACGCGAAATAGTGTTAAAAGCATAATTGAAGGAAGGGACGTCTTATACCCAGATAAGTAAAATTACGACAAATGGAGCATATGAATGTATAGATCATGACAAGGAAAGCAAACGGCATAACAGGGAAAGCCGATGAACCAATAGAATTCATAAGAGAAGAAAAAATCAGGGCACTGATGCTTAGAGAAACCTACCTGAAAGGAAACAAATCCTGCAATGTTCCGGGATACAAAATTATTTGAAAATACAGAACATGCACCCCAAAAGCTGGAATGATACTTGTAATCCACAATAGAAGGAGCGCATGGGAATTACAATGTAATCTATCGTCAATAGAAGTAGTAGGGAGAACCTGCTATAGGAGGACAGACAATAACATTTGTTAGCGCATATATAAAACCAGGAATAACACCAGATCGGCACCAAATCAAATCACCATATAAATACAAGAAACTTTAATCAAATCACAAAAACAATAAGTGGAATTAAGAAGCTAAATCTAAACCGAGAAGAATTGAGCCGTAATAGCTGAAAAAGATAACCAAAATAATATTTGGAAAAGATTCAGATATCTGCAGAATAAAATAAAACTGAACATATTACAGGCTGACGTCAACCGGATGCTCAAAGGAAAAAGAGTAAAAGAATTCAACTACTGGGTAGAAAGCGCGCTTCAAGATGAAGAGATAGAATTGCGGAGGCTAACCTACCCATTAAAAAAAGTAACAACGCACCAATAGAAAATAAAAAGGAAACAGTGTACAAAGATGGAGAAAAATCGGAAGCAATAGCCGAACACCTTACAGCACAATTCGAAAACAAAGAGCGAGCTAGTAACAAAACAGAATGGAAAGTTGATTACAAATATCATAAAAAAATTAAAAGCAAAAAAGCATCTGGAGAATACGAGGTGCATAAAACTATTACTAAAAGAGACCGTAGAAGATTTATCATATATTCAGCACCATCTTGGAGCTATCTCACTACCAAGAAAGGTGGATACAAGAAATAGTGGTGACAATCCCTAAATAGAGCAAGGACACTTCAGACTCAAAAAACAGGAGGCTATTAAGCATGATAAATGGGTTGGCCAAAATTTTAGAAATCTTAATAAAGGATCATATAGCAAAGTTCACAGAATTAAATCAACTTATAACCGTAAAAAAATAGCAACCCACTCCAAGTCATAGTAGGAGCAGAAAAATCAACCAGAAGAACAGCTAAAGAAGGCTTGTCACAAGGTTCTCCCCTCTCTCCTATTCGAATCAGTACTGACATAGCCTGGTTTGAAACAACAGATGGGTGGCAACTATTACAATTTTCAGATAATACTGCCTTAGTTTCGTTCAGGAAGAACATGGAAACAGCTATAGCAACAGTTGAAGATACACTGCAAGTCATCACAAACTATTTTCAGAATTGAAAATTTAAGAGAAACGCAGATAAAACAATTTTACTATTTTAAAATTGACCAACAAGCAGCCTAGAACAGAGGCTCTACTTCTAGGAAGTAAGAACGTCAATTTTAAGTATCAAGCTTCATGCTTAGACATAATATTGATAAAGATTTTGACTTTTGGTCACACATCAGAACCAGGGCGGCAGTAGCCCAGAACTGTGCAAAAAAATGTACTCTATTTTCCAACACGAAAGTAAATTCACACACAGCGCCTGAATGAAAATCTTACAATGTATTTTAATTCCACAATTAACATACGGAATGGAGATCCGGGTCAGAACATGCCATACGGAAGGGACAGAAAAAGCCAAGGAGAGAATGGATATCGAGCACAACAAGGTATTACGCAAATCAGTAGGCGCACCTTACTATATAAGAAACAAAAATCTACGGAAAGATTACGGAAAGATCGATCTCCACCAGGGCGCATGAAGCGATCCCCGATTGCCTCCTAAAACAAAAAGCAAAACACTAAGCAAATCTCGGCTCCAGCCTCCGCACTTGCAAACAACAAGCGCTGCCAAGCGCCCAACCCAAACGCGCGCCAAACGACTAAATATCAACCAGCAAGCCATTCCTCGTCACCAATCTCCCCACCATCCAGACCACCATCATCCAACTCATCCTACTCCTCAACAAGGGAAACTTCCCCAGAACACACAAAACAATCTTCTTACGAATATGTTGTAAGAAACCACCCAGACTCCCACTGCTCACAAAAATCCTTCTTCCAGTTCACCCAGCTAACCCTCTTAAAGGACATGATGAAAACCAGCAGCTCACAGGCCACCGAGCTCACTTTCCAACCGCGTTTCCGAAACGCAGTACCAACCAAAAAATCCACAAATCATTCTTACTCCCATGTTGTCAAGGGAGAAACCCAGGACATGTCAGTCCGCTAAGTGGGAGGGGCCCTCGAAAGCAACGAACCCGAAGGCTCCCAGGACTTCAAATTCTTTAGAGTCATTTCTAGACAGAAAAACGAACCCCTCAGTATGATCCCTGTGATCACAAACGACCGCAGCAGATATGCCTCACTTTTACGTAGAGCCTTGTATATCTATGGCCGCTTGTACCCTGAGGAACCATCCCACTATCCAACACCAAACCCCAAGCAATACACCAAGTGCTTTGCCATCGGCCACTCAGCAAACGAGTGCCAAAACCAGCTGAGCCGCTTCAAATGCGGCTAGCACCCCCGTGCTCACGTTTGCGAGCATGCCCATCCTAAATGCCTCAACTGCGGCGGCAGACATAATGCATGGTCCAACAAGTGCCCCAAGAAACAAGAGATCCCCTAAAAACCTGAGGACATTGCACCCGCCAAGTGTACCGACTCACCCATTTCACCAATCCCTGAGCAAAAGACTGAAGAAGATGTGGCGCTCAACCCTCTTATTCATGACGCAATCGGGCCGAAATCTGCCGAATTCTCCTTCGTAGAGAAACCTACATATCCTTTTCAACAACACGGTTTCTATCGTGATAATTCCAATTCAATGGAGCTAACCATAGGAACTGTGAATGCCTGTGGAGTACGACATAAAATCTATGCAATTAAAAATCTTCGTTTAACAGACAAAGTGAATATTCTGTCTATTACCGAAACCAAAATCCAACGCGACATTAATATTTCAAACTTCAAAATATTTCAACAAAGCAAGCAATCGCTGAGGTAGCATGAGAGGAACCGCTCTTGCCATCCATACCAATTATGCTAGTACTCCATTTCAACTTCTGTCAGAATTTCAACATCTTGAGTGTGTGGCGTGTGGCGGCGAACGTCCATTTCACAATTTTTACAATCACTTTCTTTTCATTATAACCCACCCACTGAAACCATCTCTCAAAATTTACTTCAATTCATATCACTTCTTCCGAAAGCCATAATTATGGGCGATTTTAACTCACGCCACGTGGATTTTAGTGACTCAGCAACAATTCAATAGGTGAAATTCTTACGAATGGTTTCACTCAATGTCCACTACAACATATCAGAAATGCAGAACCAACTTTCTGTGGTATTGGCCGTCTTTCTACTTCTGGTCAAAAGTAATCTAGATTCAGCGCCTATTCCCCCACCATCACAAATCACTATGTGTGATATCGAAAATGTAAATTGGCAACACTTCCAAAATAATATTTTACAAAATACCCCGCTTAACTTAACTATGAGCACCTCTTCAGAAATAGACACCACGTCCTTTTCGAGCCCTGTTTTCTAATCTTCAAGAAACAAGCAATATGGTAAATGATTTGGTCATTCGCCCCCAACTACTGATAGATTTTCCTGAACAGGACGATATTCTATATCCTCTCACCCAAGTTGATGTATCTGAAACACTAAACAAAGGCAAAAACACCGCTCCTGGTTCAGACGTTTTATCTCGTCATATCCTCAGACACATTCCTGCTGAGACCATATCGCTCATAACCTAGATATTCAATAAATGTCTTTCATTGGAATACCTCCCAATAGATTGGAAAAGTGGCCAAAAGGTCATGATTCCTAAACCTCGCAAAGACCCTAGACATGTTTCATCATATCGATCAATCACACTACTTAACGTCTTAGAAAAAACGTTTGAAAGAATATTCACATCTCGCCTGCGAAACTGTCTACAAATGAACAAAGTTCTCCCAGAGAACCAGTATGGCTTTAAAGCATCATGCTCTAACATGGACTCTCTTCTAAAATTTCAATCAGATATTACACGACCACTTAACAATAGCCATTGCGCTTTGGCAGTGTTTCTAGATATTTCTCATGCTTTTGACTGTGTGGAATGCCGGGCTAGTTCTAAAACTCCATGAGCTTCATATCCTGCATCCTAATACATTGAGGATAGTCCAGTCATGTCTATCCAACCATATCAATCAAATTAAAATTGGAGACACTCTTTCCAGATCCATACAACTTCAAACTGGGGTACAATAAGGGTCTGTCCTTACCCCTCTTTAGTACATCATGTACTGCTATGATCTCCAAACCGAACCAATCCAGAGACCCATAGTGCTTTGTGTGCTGATGACACAGGTTACTAGGCATGCTCACTAAAAGCGGAAACTGCAAACCGTCATCTACAGTTATCTTCATACAATTTTTCAAAATGGCCGCAAAAATGGCGCATCACCCTTAAACCGAGTAAAACTCAAGCCAGCTTCAATCAGCATACCAACCATGTCAATAAGAAACATCAAAACCGCGCCCAGATGAAACTCCGACTCTGGAATGAACCCATTTCGTTAAAAGACGAAATCTGCTATCTAGGTGCTATCTACGAAATCTGCTAAACTACACCCTTTCCAGGGTAGGCAAACACGTGAAACTGATATCCACACTCAAAGGACGTTTTAGAGGCTGTCATAGAAAAACTCTACATCACACTTACCTATATTAACCTATATTACGCCACTCATAGACTATAGAGCTGTTCTATATTCTACACTCTCTAATACACAAGCGCAAAAACTCACTACCTGTGAACGAAGAATACTTTGAAAAGTTCACCGGTTACACTTCCAATTTCCTAGTGCCCTACTATATGAACACTGCTCCTATCAGAGATCGTTTAAAATCCCTACAGTCTAAATATCCGGCTCGACGTGACGCAGAAAACAACCAATAGCCTACCAAAATCTTCGTTGTGTTGGAAAGCCAGTCACCATCGTAGCAAACTGCCTTGCAGATCCTTCCCACACCCACCAGCTCGAATTATCCAAACCATGCAGGAACCTCCTGAGGATCTCGAAGACATCCTTGAATTAATCCCACTGTCCCTAAGATGATCTCTACGCCTATATTTAAATAAAAACAAAAAGACAAAAAAATTAAAAAATAATAAGAATAAAAAAAATCGAAAAACAATCACTTTCTTTCACAACATCCTTATTTTCTATTTCAGGTCTACTAACACCCACTTGCACAGTCAAGCAAGAGCAATTAGATATGCAACGCCACCAGCAAATCATCTCATCCAACTAATCCAAACTCCCTCATCACTTGACTGTGCTATGGCCAAGGTATTGCAGGTTACCTTGGCTGTAAAGCGAATGCTATAGCGGATATCTTATCAGCTTACCATAATTCTAAAAGCATTCCATTCAATACCAGTTCCATGTTGAAGAGGATGATTAATCCTAAAGGCTTCTTCAAACAAACTCTCCAATCTGCCAAGAATATACAATCCCAACAGGGAGTGGAGTTTTAGTGGGTAAAAATCCCACACTGTTGGATGCAACGTGCATCCTTCGCCTTTATGAAGGTTTCTCCACTTCCTACGCAAACAAATAAAAAACAAAACGGAAAGAAGACCTCAAAGCAGGCGAACTACTACTAGTGGCAGCAGAAAGAAGGGAAAGCATGGTTAAGAGAATGTTACAATATAATGATGTTTGAATCAGAGTAATTGCAGAAATCCTAAAAGATGTGTAGCCAAATGGCAAAATAAATAACCCTTTGAGTATCAGAACCAAAGAATCAAACAAGATTATTATACATTTGCAAAACGCAGTGCAAGAACATAGAAAAAAAATTGAAGCAAAAAAAAACACGCAACAATATTATTTCTAAATTAATAAGCAGTACACAACCGCCACTGACAATAAATGCGATCTTAAATTATTCTCTATCTATAGCATAATATGTAGGTCAAACTGAATTCAATAATTATTTATAAAAAAAAATGAAGCAAATAATGAAGGGTACCTTAGTATATAATATTAATTCTCCCCATGACCGGTAACTCTACTGGCGGTAATTCAGTCGTTACTCTATGGTGGTACAGTTTAATATGAAATAGATATTTTTCATTATTTTTTATTTATTTATATCACCAGCTATCATATATACAGACAGTGAATGTAAGTATAGTGTTATACAGGTCAAAAAAATATACAATACTAAAATAATAACTTCAGATTTTAAAAGTTAAAAAACCAGTGTTGTAGTGATGTCCAAGTCATTATTAGATCATAATGAGATGGCTGGAAGTAGATTAAATGCCCGATAGTATAACGTAATTAGCAATACTTAAAATAATAGCCCATTAGGATGATGACTAATCGAAATAAACTTTATGTTCCAATGGAGTCGCACATGACATTTACCAAATAACACAATAATTTCGAACAATTTCAATATCAAATTTCATAAATTTCAAAATATTTAACTCGACAAAATGAGTACTGGTGACACATAACATCAAACATAATTCCTTGGACGCTTCCACGGGCTTTACAAATTACAATCACAATGACCCTGACTCCGTCAGAAGGTCCTTGACCTAAGTGATAGAGTGTCTTACTTTAAAAGCGGGCTTACTACGTATAGGTCATAACTAACGGTATCCTCATCAAAAAAACCCAATAAACTCTAAATTAAAAGAATACAATACTAAGATGCACAGGCCGAAAGACACCATCCTCCTTTAAATACGTCTTAAAATTACTAAAACCCTATATTGTTATGAAAGCCCCTGATTACAGTTCCACACTGTCTACGGTGGTGGATAAAAAATACTCCAATAAAAACTCTACTGATAGATAAAAAGCTCTCTACAATTATTACAAAATAAAAATTTAAAATATTATAAAGCTTGATGCGCCAAATAATTAACAAAAAAGACTGTTATAGATTTACACAAAAAGATACTTGTCTACCAATATTTCCACGATGATACAGACAGCTGGCTGGTAGAGAACACGACAGATGTTACAACTAGAAGTTGGGAAGTCTCAAAAGCTGCTTCTGTCGTCGCCAACGAGGACATCTAAGACTCGGATGCACGTCCTACTTGCTGGGCTCCAAAATGGCGGCACACACCAGGCACCACGCGAATCGCTGTTCTAAGTGTCATCAAAAATTCCATTATGTTGTCCTTACGGTGAGATCACGACAATGAATGACTACATCCAATGCAAGTACAGCGGCAAGCTAACCGCCTCGGAACTAGCCCTAAAGATGTCTCAAATTTCAAACACGCGCCAGTGCCATTTTGATAAACAAAAGTTTCAATTACTTAGCTAATTGGCCTTCACCTACCAATGGCGCCTAATGGCCTAATTTCAAAGCCATTTCCCAGTTTCCGTAAAATTATAACAAATATATTTACTCTTTACAACGACATTTACATTTAGAAACTATGAAATTTGTGAGCGCCAAAAATTAGCGTCTGTTACGCACAAATGAATAGAGAAGAGTCCCAGATCCAGCGTTCCCAAAATGCCGCTAAGCCGCAACGTACTCCTGCAAATCCCTAAAATGGCACAGTATAAATACTTAGTGGTTGACCAGCGCTGACGTATTCCAGCAGTCAATTGGATAACCAGCTTTCGGGACATCGGCACATAAATAAGTGCTGAATAATTTCACCCCAGTAAAAGGAAAAATCGATAAACAGTGCAATCAATTCCTTAACAACAAATTTCCATAATTACATAGCCTTAATGAACTACGTTAATTAAGTAAGCTGGCCGCACTCAGCGACATTTAACGGAACACCGTCCCACTGTTCGGAACAGTTACTCAATGGTTCGGTACAGTCCCACAATATTCTGCGAGCTGTGTAAGATAATATGGCTACTCCGCCAAACACAACTCCTCACCTCACGGATACCACGTCCTCAATTAAAACCAGATTATTACTCCAATGATCTAATTAAATCCATCACATAAATAGTCTAAAGTGAATGGATGTCTACAGCGCCCTCAGCATCCGGCAATCTCAGGGTCCTAATTCATAACTGCATTGTACGAGTTATGACTTTAAAAATGTACATATCCTACTAAATAACTCAATAAGATTTAATATAATATAAATATCTAGATGATAACCCGTCGTAAAACGACTATCCATTACCAGGCCATATTTCATTTACCAAAATGAGTTGGGACCCCTACCGGCGTTTTTCGTAATTCACACCACAGTAAAGTAGAAAATTAAGTTATATAATATAATGTAACATAAAAAAAAAATTTTAATGCACGCCACTGCTAGTATTGAATGTAAACTAAACGTAATTCATGTTTCTTTTAATGCACCATTCGTACGTACTACAAAAGTACTAACTATCTCATTCGCACATAAATGCTTGATATAATAAGTATCAAAAGCGTTCCAGACACACACAGACAGACGGACAGACAAAGCTAGACGTTTATATATAAGTATAATTTAGTGAACGAACTAGGCATAAGATTTAAGGAATTTAACTAAAGACCTGGTCAAGTTTAGAATGCCTTAACTTATCGCTAAAGAAAATAAAATTCTTTATTATTACTTTACTTTTTAAAATAAAGTCCGTTTCCAATATCTTGGTGTGTATGATTGGTAACAATTTAAAATTTTGGGGATGTGTTATGGTTATGCTGCCAAATAAGCATCATTTAAAAAAAATCAGGTATACAGGGTGTTTCCAAAAACTGTTACATGAAAAAGTTTACTTTTTTTAAATGGAATACTTGTATATTTTAATTTTATTTAAAACTCTTGGCTAGTCTCTAGCAGTTGTAGAAGTATCAAAGTTATGTGCTCAGTTGTTTATAATATCTGTACCTTATTTTTGTTATCAGATATACAGAATGGTCAGTATAAAATTATCAAGTTTGCTGACTTTGAAGTGATTTTTCTCTATTTTCTTAAATGGATCATCCTATATATTTTACAATAATTAATTTTTTTAAGTGCTGTAGAATTAATTTTTTTGTCGATCCATAAGTAATGTCCCAATACCTATCTTTAGCGGTTTTTACGATAAACAAAACCGCTAAAAATTTAAAATTGCATAGTATTTACTGCTATTTTTGTTTAAAAAAAAATTGGCAGTTATTTACAACAAATTAAGTGTGATTTAAAGTTCATTTATACAAAAACATTATAAATCAAGAACAAAATAAATAAATTTAAAAAAAACAAATAGCAAAGTCAATTGTGATAAACATAATTGCAGAAGTAATGAAACAAACAAAACCTAAGGTAATAAATGTTCAAAATGTCTCCCCCCTTGCTGGAAAGATTTATTCTGTTTAAAAACTTTATCTGCACTCTACTAAATTGTTGAGATGTTCTGCTTCTAAAATCGTTAATAATCCTTCATGTTTTCTGCTGTTGTTGGAGGTTCCGCATATACCATTTCTTTAACATATCCCCATAAGTAGAAATTGGAATGTGTAATATCAGATGACCTAGCCGGCCATTTTACAGGACCAGTTGTTCCCAGCCATCTCTCGGGATACGTGTTATTAAGGCAATTTCGTACAACAACAGAATTATGTGGTGGTGCTTCATCATGCTGCAACCACATGTTTTCTCAAATTTCAAGATGATCATTTATTGAGGTAATTAGTTTTTTAAGAGACTTAAGTATACTGGCCCAGCTTGATGATTTTGAAAAAAAATTCGGTCCTATAATATACTCGCCAATAATTCCTTCCCAGACATTGACGCTCCATCTTTGCTGCCGGTCCACTTATCGGAAAATTCTAGGATTCTCCACTATATAATAATGAAAATTATGTTTGTTTACGGAGTCATTCTTGTGATGAGGCAAAGTTGCCTCATCAGAAAATAATACATAAAGAAAGAAAGATGGATTTTCTTCTAACTTTTGCCTGGCACAAAATACAACACGTCTGTCAAAATCCTCTTCTGTAAGCTCTTAATCTAACTGAATACGCAATCGATTTTTTTTTTCAAAATTTCGTTGAATAGATCTTTTATTTACACCGGTATTTCCACTGGTTTTTCTTTGAGTTACATTTGGATTTTCTGTAATTGACAATAGAATGCTTAACTCATTTTCTTCATTTGTTGCCTATGTAGGTCTCTTAGTTTTAGTGTAACATACATTTCCAGTCTCTATAAATCTTGTCATTAGCTTCTCGAAAACTCTTTTTTCCGTATGTCTCCTTTCTGGATATTTTTCTTAATAAATTCTACTCGCCAAAAACGGGTTCCTTTCGGATGCACCCAATATGACAATCATATCTACTACTTCAGTTTTTGAATCATTCATTTTTTATACACGACAAACAATCTTAACTTGCAATTTTGACAATTTAATCTGACAACTCGTATTTTTGCTTCCTTATTTTCATTTGTTTTTTTTTTTTTGAATTTTCTCTCTAACTTGATTAATATCTTATTATGCATATGTATAACACTGTAATTATAAGTTCTCATGTTTATCGTAAAAACCGCTAAAGTTAAGTATAGGTACATCACATTAGGATCGACAAAAAAATTAGTTTGCTGCAGAATTTGCTGTAAAAATATACAGGTTGGTCCATTTAAGAAAATGGAGAAAAATGACTTCAAAGTCGGTAAAGTTGATACATTTGTACTGACCACCTTCTAAATCTGATTATAAAAACAAGATACAGGTATTATTTTCTGATCTTAACCAATCGGCACAACAAATTTTATTTCTAACTCTCGAAGCGTTTGGAGATAGCGACGATTTAATTTACAATATGAAATTCACAATTTTTTGACAAAAACAATTGTAACTTGAGAACCGCTAAGCAGATTACGTTGATACTTTTACAAATGTTAAAACATAGCCAATAGTTTTAAGTAAAATTAAAATTTATAAGGTACTCCATTTAAAAAAGTAAACTATTTCATATAACACTTTTTTGAAACACCATGTATACCTGAAAATATTTTTAAAAGATGCTTATTTGGCAGCATAACACATCTCCAAGATTTCAAATTCTTACCAATCATACACACCAAAGTTATTGGAAACGGACATACTATTGCCCCACCCTGTATATTTTATATTGAATTTAATGTGTCAATTTTTATTATAATAGCGGATTAATTAATATGTTAATTAATTAATTGAATTAATTTACATAGGGTTATGTCAATTCGGTAACAAGTCCTCCAACGTTTTGAAAGTAACAGTAAACAGGCCAGTGATTTTTGTTCTCCGTAAGTTGCATATCAACGTAATCAAACGAGTTGTTTCTTTCAGGGCGTTATTTCTGTGTCTGATTTAGAAGGTAACATTGAGTTTTCTTATGCACTGGAGAAAAGTGTATATACATATATAAAATACGGATTTCGGGCCCATATACGGATATTTTGTCGCTGTTGGCTGATACTTTGATTGAAGAATATATATCATGATATTTAAAATGTGCCTTTGTAACAAATGGAGATTTTATTCCTTTTTGTATCAGATGTTTATTTATTTGTTCAGAAGTTTATTTATATGGACTTGTGAAACATATACATGACCTACTTTTCGAACACGTTTAAAATTGGTATTCAAAATAGCCCTACATAGCATTAGTATGCTTTGGGTTTTATTTTTCTGTTTCACTGTAAGCCATTGGCCATCATTTGCTTTATTAGTGGAGTGAATATCATGATTTTTCTTAACTTGAGGTATTTTGTTAATTATTATTGCTTAATGAATTACTTTTCTGTAACGTATACATCATAAGCTAAGTAAGAAAAGATTTTGACTAATATTAAAAATACAAAGTATCTTGGTATCATCTTTGACAGCTCGCCCGACATCTTGCACGTAGATCAACTGAGTGAAATTATTCGATACATTCATATAAGAAACAAAAGAAAGTTGAAATAAAGGAGTAATTTCTAGGGTTTCTCAGGTAATTGGAAAGACAGTAGTTGCAGGGGTTTAAGCGAGGAATTCTACACTTAATCCTAAAGAATTGGTTGTACCATGTACAAACCACTTTCCCAATCTGTATAGCACTGTATAGCACACTCGTCTGCAACAGGTGCAATATGTGCTACATTTTTGGGGAAGTTAAACAATTTGTACGTGCTTAGATAATATAATGTACGTAGAGATGGACGATCTTTCTGGCCAATGTTGAAGTTCCAGTTAAACAACTTTGAGGAACAAGATGGAGTGTTCTTTTTGAACCTGCTGAGTCTATATTTTACAGCTCTACGAAGATGCGTGTTTATGAAATAAAATTTTAGACAAAGTCAGCCAGTTCAAAAATATTTACTGCATCTTGGAATGAGCCTGGAGAAGTTTGCTATCAAGATCAGATATCTAAAGAGCTTTTTATACGGCAAAAGCAATGCGCTTATTAACCCATTCACTTTCCATGTATCATACGTAATTCATAATGGATTATCATTTTCACATCCATGACCATCCATATATGATTCATTTGACTATTTAGATATAAATAGAAATATTCAACATGGGTGTGATAATAAACACTTTCGATTAGTTACAGGACGTGTGAAGAGGGCCAACGTATGCATATTGGTCATATTAAAGAAAAATTTTTGATCACACACGATTCATAAACGTAAATAGTGCTATAAATATGCTTCTATAAACATGCAAATATATAAATAGTAATACAAGCAGTGTTTGTACAAGTACAATGAAATTATCTCTTAATAACAATGACATTTAGCGGACATGGAGAGATAATAAAACTGTAATATCAATGAAACGTACGTGGAAGTGTGTGAGTAAACTTCAAAAACAGCTTGGACAGTGAACGTGTTAAGGACCCACTGCAATTTGCAAACGCTGCCTGTGAAGAGAAGGGGAGTCCTGTAGTTAAAAGAAAACGTCTAAGGTGAAAGAAAAGTATGCTCAGAGAGAAGGCTGCAGACAAACCGCTGACAAGAACTGAAAAAAAAACTGTGTTAGAGTGCATTGACAGGTAGTAACAAGAAAGCCATATACTTGTCGAAGGCATGGAATGTATATCAGTTCAGATTTGTAGTCTTAGAGCCAAACAAGCAGATCAAAACCTCAGAGACTAAACTTCCTATATTTGTATAATGTTTGGTTGACAATTACGATTCTGCAGATGGTATCCTCACAGAAATTCCACGCCTAAAAGCATTTCTAAAAGCCGTCCAAGTTTCAAAAGGAAAGTTTTTGGTTGGTCTTCCTTCAAATTTTTAGATGACTATGACCTTTCCGTCTCTGTTGGTAATCTCACTTTTGCATTAAGATTTTTCTTAACTTGGTGTGTTCATCAATTGAAAAAAATGCTGCCTAAATAAATTTCATTTGATATTTTAGTGGACGTAAGGGTGACAAGTTTAAACTCCGCATCAGGTACCACCAGATATTGCAACGTCACTATCATTGATGGAAATTGTATATTTGGAAGTACAACACGTCAAAATTAAATGATCAATTAAAGATAATACATTTTACATTACATATTCATTCTAATTTCATGTTTTTATCCTGGATACTTTATACTTTCGTACTTTTTAATGTTGTAATAAAAACATAAATAAAGGTAGCTATGCGACCCCTTTTAATGAAAACTTATAAAATGTTCAATATTAGATAGAACTAAATTGAAGCATCTTATAAATCCAATGTTATGCAAATAGAAAATAACAAAGCTGATTATTTACAGTCGAATTATTTCCGAAACAGTTACACCTTTCATACGAATGTAGGTCTCGTAGATCTAAAAGGAAATTAGGTCTCTCATCTCAGTGCGAGTTTCTACATATTCCAAACTCGTATGAAAACTTGGGAATATTGAGCCATATTTATGCAAAATCATGTCACATAAATAATATAATTACAAGCACGTATGTAGGCGGGAGATGGGGAGGAACTCAAAAGCCTTTGTAAACTTTCACAAGCATTTACAAGCTTTCTGAAGCCTTTCACTTAACTTTTTAATAATCTTATTTATCTTTTATTTTCTAACTTAGTACTCTTTATTAGATAAATAAAGATTACTAATCTTTATTTTTATGATAAATATAGATAAAACAATAAATTCTAATTTATATATATCAGCACATAAGAAGTAAACTGTGTTAAGTCACAAACCTAAAATTTTACAGGAGAGCAGTTAGACAGCGTTTGTTCAGTTAGCCTACTTCTACCAGCCATTATTTAAAATTTTAATGTTTTTGTATATTTCATTATATTACTTAATTACATCCCTTCATAACCAGTAATGTAGTTCAAATTATTTTTTACAAATTTTCATTATTTTGTGACGTAACATACTTTGCTTTTGTTGTAACCGAACAGAATTTTGAAATGTTTTGAGATGACTTAACATTGTTAACAAAGCTATTATGTACACTTCTAATTGAGTTTCGGATGGTTAACTTAGAAAAATAAAAATAATTTAATTAACAGGTACCTAATATTAGACTTCAAATTTATATTTTCAGGTATATTTTTATTTTTATACAAACTATAGAGAATAATAAATCCCATAATATAATATAATAAAGTAATGATTGGTGGTTGATCAGCCCTTGTGTACTGAATGCTTTATATTTTTATAAAATTCATGGAAATTTGTGGAACCCACTCTAATAATCCCTGTAAATGTTTGTATTTTTCGTGGTTAACTTTGTTTACAGATATTACTTGTAAGGCCATAGATGTGCAATCAGATGTGTTATTACCACGGACATTCTTACAGGGATTTGTCTTTTTACACATTCTTACTAGCTGCTGTCAGTACCATCATTTTGAACTGAGACTGTCTTTTCCACTCTCCTTCAATCATATAATGTCTCGTATCAACTTCGAGATGGGTATGCCCTGTCAAAAGGAATTAGTGCTCAATAGTTTTAATTTGGGGCAGATGTTGCAACATACAAAAGTAACACAATAACCATTTCGTTGTTCCGATTTTGGGATGGACAGTTATCCGACTAGATAATTAACTTTTCAATGGTCCTTGACAGATTTACAGAAATTATCCATTTTAAAAAACATGAAGATATTTCATTAACTCCTCTTTCAGTGACTGACTCGCCCCACATAGAGCCATAAGTTTTCTTTTCAGTCTTGATGGGAGTGTTGTTAATCCATTTTTTTTAAATTATATCTTCTAGAAGATTGTTTCAGATGTTCATCATACTGCTGTTGAATAGCTTCTTTATTATCAAGTGAGGAATCTAATAATTGTGTTTGAAACTTGTCACATCGCACATGTATCATTCAGCGGTCTTTTAAACGAATAACTAAATTCGATATTAAAAATATCAGTATAAAGCCACTGTTTAGCTATTTCATCTTCAGGAACATTTTCTTCATGGCAGTACTCTGTATACAACTAGTACACTTTGTTTAGAGTTAGTTTGCTGGCCAGGTGCAACTTCTCTGATTTGTCTCTTCTGTAATGTGACTCTTCAACTGGAAATTTTGAAATGTGTTGCCTTATCCTATCCCTGACTTCATATTTAATTAGGTTTCCTGGTGTTGTTCAACCAATCACAACAACCATCTTCGTTCGTTTGGTTTGATAAAGTTGTTTCTACAAACGTTTGTGAAATATCCAGTGTCGCAAGGAAAAAACATATTTCTATACCATTTTTCAGAAAGTTGTAATTAAGTGGTGAATCCCTTTTCAAAGATCTGTTTACAGCCCTTTCTCGCCGCCGTTGTATAGGTCTAACTTTAATGCAAGAGCTAAGAAATTGCCTTAACACCAATACTTTATGAACAGAAAGAATGTAATATATTTTCGCCTTCGGAATTCTTATATTTACTATGAAGTTTACGTTCCCTAATTTCGTTGTTAGATCTAGTTCTGTACGCTTCTCCTGCTGCGAGTTTCTCCTTTCAAACATTGCAAAGCCACAATTTGGAAGTTCTTTTTTTCTTTCTGTCCTTTGAAATTGTATTAGTACTAATATCACCATCAGACACCTCGTCATCATTTCCAACAATAGCTGCAGTTACAGTAGCTGCATTACGGTAGCGGCAGAAGGTTTTTCGGATCCCCGAAGTACTTCATCTTCTTCACTGGATTCTTCTATTGATTCACGTTGCATATAGATAGGAGCTGCATCTGAAAAGACATCCATATGCATGATTTCCATATCATCTGAAAATGTAAAAAACAAAACCATGAAACACCGGCAACAATATAAAACC
This sequence comes from Adranes taylori, assembly GCA_009867245.2. Taxonomy (NCBI): domain Eukaryota; kingdom Metazoa; phylum Arthropoda; class Insecta; order Coleoptera; family Staphylinidae; genus Adranes; species Adranes taylori. The sequence goes on along the minus strand of WYDF02049034.1, from coordinate 1,784 downwards.
ATTTTCATAATCTGTCATATTACAGTTACAGGGAAGACTGGTGGTCAAATCCATCGAATAATAAAATGAAACTTACCAGAGTAAGATACTTCTGTTACAGTTACAGTTTGTTTGTTAGTACCAGTGAGCGATAAAGTTGTGGACACAGTGTCTCACAATATTTCATTATTGGGTTGGTTTTTATCTCCGTACACTTCTCTATATTGAGCAGTTTACCACTTAAAATAAAACTAAAATCCAAAACAATGATACTCCAACGTTGCAGGAGACAAGATATAATGCGTCGGCGTATACCTTCTTCACTACGCTCTCTCCACCCTCCATTTCCACTTTTTTTGTATTTCGCAAGTTTTCTGTTGATTTTCACTCCGGTTAACCTTTTTAGATATCCTAACTGCCCCTTCATTTTCTTCTATTTATCGTACCGCCCAATCATATTCTGAAAATATAAAAGAAAAAGAGGTGTTACTATTTCGGTACAGTACAAACTTACAATAACAACAAATTACATTTTATATTAAGGCTAATAAACAGATTAGAAAGCTAGGAAAGTAGGCCTAAAACTAACAATTCCTTTGGACAAACGGTATTATTAATTTATCTACTACGAAAATAGCTTTAACACAAATGTTTACCGAATAAATAGTTATACTTTAAATAAATTAAAATAAACTCTTACCTGTATAGTGATTGCTATTTGAGGTTATGACCCTACTTATCGATGGCGTAATTTTTCGTTTTTTGATTTCTCTTCTAAAAGTTTTTTAACGTTAAAATCACACAATCTTTTTCCCCTATACATTGCTTTATTAAAGCTAAAATAATTTATTACAAAATAATTGCTACTAAAATGTCAGCACTCACAAAACAATAAGTCCGCACGCCATTATCTTAACACTATTAACCTCTTAATGTAATCTGGACTTAACATTCTCTTTGCACAGAACTTTGTTTGCCTCTAGCTCAAATCAGACAGCCACAGTGTTAAGGGACATTAACATTTCTTACCTCTAAATTTATTGTAGACTTGAAATAGTATTATACCGCTAACCTGTAGATATGGACTTAAAACTCTTTACTACTAGGAAAAGTGATCGTTTACTAACAAATAGCTGAAAAAATCTAAATAATTGCAAAAATGGACTTAACACAGTTTACCGATTAGGTGCTTATATATAACTTTTCATCTTAGTATTTGTGCCTAATAATATATTCATCAAAATTTTGAAAACAGTTTACTTCGTACACAAGGTATAGAAGAATGCTTGATTTTAGATTAAGAATAAGAGAATTAAGTAAATAGTAGCTTATCAGTTGGAACATGTTAGGTGAAATAATAAAGAACCTCCTAATATTATGAGAAAATTTTACATCCTTAAAAGACATTTATTTATGTTAAGCTACGCCAAGATTAGAATATTGATTTCATAACATTGTCATCTTATTTGGAAACTCATAGGAAAACATTACATAAATAGCAATGCTTTTCTCGTCTCTGCATAAAATAGCAATATATTTATGTAGACAGAAGTACTAAAATAAAATAGTTGATTAATAAAATTATTAAAAATACCTTGTAGACACCGCACTGAGTACTGGACCCTAAAATTATTGTATTCGTGATAGTTGGATACAATTATTTATTATTATGTACAATCTTTAAAAATGGGTTCGAATAAACGAAATGATTAGTCAGGTGGTCAGACATGTGATCAGAGTTAGTCATTACAATAAATCAGTCGTATTGGATACTACTATCATTATTTCAGCTCAAAAACAATATA
>WYDF02049023.1:0-12164 GCA_009867245.2 Adranes taylori | reverse complement strand
AACGGGAAGCAGGATTTTCATCGAAGACGACAGGACGACAAGAGAAAGAATCATACAAAAGAAGATCAAGGATCAAGCCTTTAGTAAATGCTAGGAAATGAGAGAGTGAATTTGGGGTATAAGAAACTGTGGATTGGAAATTAGTTGTGGGTGTGGAGTGAGAAGAAATTTTGTAAAGTTATACATTAATGATGGACAAAATGAAATTACAATTAACCAATACAATTAACCATAAGACCAATAGTGTTATGGTTAATTGTAAAATGTTGGTTTCCCTTTAGCTGTAGGTCCTTAGGCCACTTGTGCAACTTAGGCAAGCAATAAATAGACGGTGTAGTGAAGTTGCGGGGTATAAGAGACTTGCAATCCTTGAATTTGTCAAGTGGGTTTTTTATTAAAGACTTAAGTTCTGTGTGCATCTGATTTGACGGATCTTTAGTGATGGTGACATATTTATTTGTGTTTAGGAATTTTTCTACCATTTTAATATAATCGGAATTATTTAAAACCACTAAACAATTTCCTTTGTCTGCTTTAGTGATGGTGAAGTTATTAGATTTGCATATACCCATGATACCTTTGAGAACCGTATAGTCAGGAGATTCTGAATTTCTATTACTAATTAAGATATGTTTTAGGGTCCCATTAATGTCATTGAAGTACGACCACGCGAAGGCAGCTTGCAAAGCACAAGAGGAGTGTTGTTTAGTCTGTAGAGACATGAACAAGCCCTTCAGTTATGCAGCGTCTTCAATCTCTTGTCCGTCAAGGCTAGAATAACCCCCAAGTATCTAAGCATGCAGGTGATACAAATTAATCTAAACAAGTGCCGCCTTGCGCAGAGCCGACTAAGGCGGTCACAGAAAACAACATAGATCTGGCGATCGTCAGCAAACCCAACAGAGCGTGCACAAACAAAACAGAGTGGGTTACTGACGACACGGGGAATGCAGCCTTGTGGGCTTGCGGACACTGTGCACTCAACGAGTTAATTGTACCCGAACACGGATGACAGTCATCAGTTGTTATTTCTCGCCTAATGCTTAAATACAGGCTTTTTATGCGAACGCTTAAACGCACTGGAACTCGTTGCACGCAAAGCGACAGGAGACTTGATAATTGCCGGCGACTTTAATGCAAAGTCATCCACTGGGGATCCGTCCGCACTGATAGGCATGGGGACATGGTAGTAGAGTTTATATTGATGTTGGATCTTTGTGTCTCCAACGAAGGGAGAGAACCTACCTATGCAGACGGGAGCAGACTTCCATTATTGACCTGAGGCTGGCTAGACCTACTACTCAACGAAAGCTTCAGAGGTGGTCAGTGGACTGCCAAGAATCAGGTAGTGACCATTGGTACATTTGGTTTAAGGTGTGCACCCTGCACACTGAAGAACCATTTAGCACTAGTAAAAGATGGGCGCTCAAAAACATGAACCTTGGGGCCCTTACAAAGGACCTACGTTCCATACCCGAATGGGAGTTCGGCGGTTCAGCAGATGAACAAGCCAAGTGCCTGGTCGCCTACATAACGGAAGCTTGCAACTCTAACATCCCCCGCAACGGAAAACTAAACGCAAACAGGTGTACTGGTGGACCCTGGAGATTGCTGCACTGAGAAGGCAAACAAACTCAGCCAGAAGGAAAGCTCAACGCAAACTAAGGAGGTACGGACCTAAACTAGCTAATGCTGAATGCGAGGCTTACAAAATGGCGCGCAAAACACTTCGTAACGCAATATGGAGAAGTCAAGAGCACTCCTGGAAAGAGCTACAGGCTGCAGTCGAAGAAGATCCTTGGGGACTTCCATACAATGTAGTCAAAAGGCGTCTTCACAAGAAGCATTCCTCGCCAGCAAACGTAGAACAGGCAGTGCAGGATTTATTTCCAGCAGGCGAAACACCAATGCCCAAAAGCTTCTCTATTTCTTCAATAGAGGAAGCACCGTTTTTAGCCTGGATGAACAGCAAAGAGCAGCTGGGATAAAAAGTGTAAACCACCCGGACCGGATGGAATCCCGGGTCAAATCATTAAGCTACTGGTAGATGTTAACCCAGGAGTACGACTTTTGGTCTTTAACGGATTCTTAAGACAGGGTCTTTTCCTCAGATGTGGAAGAGACCTACCTTGGTGCTCATTCCTAAAGACAAAGGACAAGGGTTGTACAGGCCAATTTGCCTGATTGACGAGGTGGCAAAGCTTTTAGGGAGGCTACTCTTGCGAAGCTGTCTGCAAGTAATGGTCTACATTGCAGACAATTTGGTTTTAGAGAAGGGCATCGACAGTGGAAGCCGTTAGCGCGATAATTCAATTCGGCAGAGCAGCCACGGCTGGAACAAGGCACAAGAGAGAGCTATGCGCGCTTGTTTTGCTAGACGTCAAGAACTCATTTAATTCAGCGGACTGGTACAGCATAAGAGAAGCACTTAATGCCAAAAAAGTGCCCCAATATCTCCAGATCGCTCTATCAAGCTATTTGTGCGATAGAACAATTATGTGTGTTGCGTCCCATAGGGATCTGTACTAGGCCCCTGGGGATCGGTTCTGTGGAACGTTATGTACGACATAACGTGTTAACGTGTATTTATAACGTGTATTTATAACGTGTATGTTAAGACTTCCTTTTCCACGCAGTTTGCAGCTTTTTTCCTTTGCCAATGACGCTGTCGTTATGGCGAAGCATAAGAACGTCGTAAATCTGCAGGAAGACCTCAATAGAGGAACTGCCCAAATTGAGGCCTGGATGAGTTCCCATGGGCTTAGCCTTACACCTCAAAAAACTGAGGCAATATGGTTGACGGGCAGAAGAAGGGTATCAGAAGAAGATATTAGTGTATTGGGACACCAAGTGCGCTTCACGAACGAAATCAAATATTTGGGTATCGTGCTAGACAAGTTGCTTCGATTCTCTGCACATGTGAAGTATGCCACTGAGAAGGCTATCGCAATAAGCTGTCAGCTGTCAGCATTTTCTCAGGTACCGGCAGTAGGAAACTATCGTACAATGTGGTTGAGTCTACGGCTCTCAACGCGGCGCCAATCTGGACAGAGGCACTAAACACGATGAGGACTGTGGGAATACTAGAAAAAACGCAGCGCGTGGCCCTTTTGGGTGTTGCATACGCCTACCTGACAGTATCCCTGGACGCATTGAACTTTATTACAGGACCGTGCCGATAAAACTCCTGGCTGCAGAAAGGGCGACGTCTTACGCACGTAAAGCAGCCCCAAAACAAGAGCGCTCCGACACATTGAGCAGTTAGAAAGTAGCATGGGACAGCAGCACTAAAGCACATGGACACATAGACTAATTCCAGTCAGAAGATGGTACGAAGTGAGGAGCGGCAGCCTTAGCTACTATCTGACCCAGGTACTAACTGGGCATTGTAGTTTTGGCGCCTATCTGTACCGCATAGGACGAAGGTACACCGATACGTGCGAGTACTGCGACGCCAACTGCAGCGATAGCGTGGAGCGTGGACCACACTCTATTCTCCTGTCAAGGATGGATAGCTGAGAAGCATGTCGCAGAGGTACCTGGGTACAGATCTAGATCCAGACAGAATTATCGCGAGGATATGCGGCGACGGAAAAGCGTGGGAAATATTTTCAAACCTGGCTACAGCTATTCTCAGCCAAAAGACACTCGGAGACGGAACGCGAGGAAGAAACACGTACTAGTAGGCGGCGCATGAACATGCATAGACGGGAGTAGGCCGCTGGAGAGTCTTTTTTTTTCTTAATTGAAGAAGAGGAGGTGTCTAGGTCCACAAATCAGGTAGGGACTATACCATCAGTAATGTGAAAACAGGTACCGGTAACACTTGACCCTGGCCCCCGAGAGGTTTTGGTGGGTCCCAACTGAGATAGCTGAACCCCACATTATCAAAACCGACCATCTGAGTAGTCGACAGGCGACTTTCCTCTCGGGAAAAAATAAATAAATAAATAAAATTTCAAAATATCAAAAAATGAAATTTTGCTCGCACATAGTATCTTGTATCATGCGTCAAAAGAAAGTAGTGTCATGCTTGGAACTTCTATAGAACGCGACGTTGACAATTTTAAAATTTTACAACAGAGAAGGGTCACTGACAGAGAAGGGTAACATTGCTAGACGGAGTGGGTGAGAGTGTAGAGGGGTATAGGTAGGGTTACGTTAGCTTTTCAATGTTATTTCTATATTTTGTAGGCACACCTATGCATTATTTTGACATAACTTAAAGAGATTTAAAAAATATAGGTTTATTTACATTTTTTATTAATACGACCACCACATGTATATATACAAACAGGTGCCACATGTATACACGCATTATTTCTGAACACAACCATGCAACACCATCTAGCGACGAATTTATGATGCAATATCTAGGTAAGAATGCAGGAATCTCTTCTTATCGCATACATAACCTCAAATCAACAGCTGATGGTATCCATCTTGAATTTGAATGTCAGTCAGTCATACAATTAGTATAGAATTTGTGGGTTCGTCACGCAAATAAGTTGGACTTGTTTTACCTATCTAAATGCATGGTGAGTTAATCGGCAAAGCTCTCATTTTGGCTCTTATCACACCGCATGTTTTACACAGAGAGTCTGGCCTCGTAGCCCCTGTTTTACACTGCTACTATAAAAGATAGGCCACTTAAATAAACTTTATTTAAGTGCCAAAGCCCGTCCAATTTTCTTTGAAACATTTTTTTCTAAAATTACAATTTAACATATATACAGTGTTTTTTGTTTTGTAAACTTTGCGATCCAGTTTCTCGAAAACGGCTATTTACCCAAGTTTTATTTTTTCAACTTTCATATGAACCGAGATACATAGGAGATACCGTAGGACAATAGCGGCTATTGTAGTTCATATGAAAGTTGAAAAAATAAAACTTGAGGAACAAGTGTAAAAGCCAGGGACATCAATTTTACGCAAAGCGGGCACGGGGAAAAAGTGATATAAAAGCGGCAGCGCGGAAAAAACAGTCAGCGGTCCGCACTGTAGGCAAATATGGAGCTTAGGGAATTAACGGGTTGGCGAATTCGTGCATAGACGAATTCAGAAAACTAGTCTGTAAAGTCTGGTGTATTTTGCACGCCAGACTGTTCTTTTAGAAATCAACCGAAAAGAGGTATCGTAGGCAGTAGCAAAGCGGACGGCGGACAGCAAAACGGGCAGCGCCGTAGATAAATACGGGGGAAAAGGAGTGGCCGATTAAGACATTTGGGGGCTCTAGGCACTAATGAAATTAAATGCCCCCCCCCTTCTATTTTTGAGGCATATTTTTCGTGAATACTATTAAAATTTAAAAAAACGTGTAATATCAATATTACTTATTATAAAAAATAACAACAAAACAAACTTCAAATAAAAAATAAAACAAAACGTAGATATTTCAGTCAGTTGAAAGCAAAAATATTTTTTAGAGACATACTTTTGTGGTCTTTTTATGAGGAAATTTACTTATGATTTCCTCACAATCTATACTCTCCATTACGGGAGCTTCAATGTTAAGTAAAGCAAAGCCAAGTTTTATATTTGTTAATAAATTTTAATAATTTTTTCTCGCATGACAATATTTGTAAATAATTTGCTTCAAATAGGTAATTGGGGCCCTTCGGCAATCCGGGACCCTTGACACTATCCTAGGTTGACGTATGTTCAATTCCCAACTAAGAAAAAGTGAGTCAAGAGCGGGCGTAGGCCGCATCAAAGCTTACCCTAAACAACTATTGTGTTAATTGAATTTAATAGACGACTTAGAAGGTGAAAGTCAAAATTAAAAGGTTCAAGTTTTGTTTTATGCAATATATAACAAAACGTAGGACTTCTAGTATGTGAAAGATGCGGTGGCGATCACGTCTACTAATTGTTTACCTTATTTTTAATGGAAGCATGAAACTGGATCATCCTAACAAATTTTTAAATGATACTTAGGTTCACTAATATTGTCTGGCAAGTAAGTCATATCTACGTATTATAAATATTTTTGAGCTTCCAGTCATTTGTTATCTTGTTATTGCATTTACCATTTAATAATATTTGTGTACTTATAACATTAATACGAAAAGCGAATTGTAATCCAACCCTGAAATCTCATGTATGATCAGTATAGTGATCGTAAAATAACCTCGATCCTGCTTTACTAACATTAATTCTGTAACAAATACCCATTTATTATTATTTTTAAACATTATACTAATAATAATATAATTACAAAAATTATTATCATCCATCATTAGGTATTGCTTAACTATTAAATACGCTACAGCCTAGTAGGTACCTATAGGATACAACCAACCATTATTTTATAAAACCTAGAGGACAAATAATATTATTAAAATATATTTCTAAATAATTCCCGTTATATCAATTTAGATGAAAAATCGCTACACAGGCGAAGGCCTAGAGAGGGCAGTTAGTACTGTATAGGAGGTTTGTCGATAAGGGGGGGTTGAAAGGTGTCGTTCAACACGATTCGGAAGCGAGTAATCGGATCTGTTGATATCTATTGCAAGTGAGTAGGACCACAATCTTTGTTGAGGACAGATTGTGAAAAGGAAATTTATGAAGCTATTGGGCAATTGCAGAAAATGGGACCCGGCCTGAGAAGAAAAGAAATTCTAAAACTTGCAGGTGACATAGATCCTAAAAGAGAAATAAAATGTGTCAAAAAATGAGTTATCATCAAAACGGTGGCATAAAAGCTTTATGATGCAACATAATTTAACTCACTGGCAAAGAGAAAATCTTTCCGCCGCTCCAAAGTTTAACAACCACGGAAAAGACCAAACAAAAGTTCATTAAGGAGCTTCCAAATGTAATGCAGGAGCTCAGAATTTACTATGTAGATGAGATGGGTTTGACAATTGTGAATAAAGGTGGCAAAATTGTTGGTGCCAAAGAAATCAAAACAATGCCCATTAGAAAGAGTGGAGAAAAAAGTGAAAACATAACAATTGTGGTCGCTGCAAATGTATCTTCAAGCTTCATTCTTCCACCAATGTTTATCTACAAAGGAAGCAGACTGAATGAAGATCTTCTGAAGGCAGCCTCAGAGGATACAAGTTTTGCAAAATTGCCAAAGGGATATATAGAATCAATTTACACTCTGAATCATTATACATATGGTTCGTAAAGTTCATAATTAGTATACCTCCTAGGCGTCCTGTACTTCTCCTTTTACCCGGCCATGTGTGTCCTTCGTCTACTTGATTTACTTCTAGCGAAGGAAAATAATGTCCACTTTCTGATGCTCCCTCCCTACACTACACATATATTCCAACCCTAGGATTTGGGTGTTTTCTGTCCGCTCAGAAAGTCTTGCTCTGAAGAATGTTCTCGAACTGATGCGTAGGAACAAGAGAAAATACATAAACATATACGATGTCTGCAAGGTACTAATGCAAGCCTGGCAGACAGCAATTGTTATAGTCAACACGTGTGGTGGATTTCGAGGAAGTGATATCTGGCCATTGGATCCTTCTACAGGTCACGTGCATCGTTCCATGGATAGTAAAAATGCTATTCCTGCTCCTGCTAGACAGAAGCAACAAGCTGGATGTTCATCTAACGCAAGAGAAAATTCTCCAATCTCAATGAGCTCATCAGTAGTTCAGGTATGAAAGAACTTTTGATACTAGAAGATAATATCCAACGTTCTAGAAGAATCATTACTACCAGATGTGTAACTTTATTTGTGAAAGCAATAATGAAAATGAAATGATAACAATGACTGTGGTGAATGTGGTGGGGCATTAGAACATGATTTTAGAGGAGACACTTGGATACAATGTATCAACTGTAGGTTATGGTACCATCAAACATGCCAGAAGACCAAAAAAAGTTCCCTGCAACAAATGTAACCAATGATGTACAATGAATCGCACAATTCAATTACGGTTCTCAAATTCATATAACGTGTTGTTCAGATCATTAAAATTCGGATTTTTGCATTTAGAATGTAACTTCCTTCAACTAAAGTTAACTTGTTAATATTCACGTCCAACGTACTACCTGCTCATAAATAAAACATGTTCGGATTTGGACAACTATGTATTTATTCTTATCAAATTTGATTACATCTGTCGACGTTTCGACCTCATCATCAAGTGTAAAAAACCAACAACTTTAAGTTAGAGACGTTCATAGTAATTTTGTTGGTTTTTTTTAGTACTGATGATGACCTCGAACCTTGAGGTAAAAACGTCGACAAATGTAATCAAATTTGATAAAATCCGAACATGTTTCATTTAATTTATGAGATGACTAGAGTTAACTATTTTGATATGTAATTAATATTCTGAATTTTTGATCCTCAATTAGTCCTGATAACTAGTTTCGGATCACATTATGTATCTTATCAATGTAGTGTTATAATCTCATGCACTATATTTATATGATCCTTGTGCTATTGTAATGCCAAAAGATGTTAGACGCATTCACTTCTTCGGATTCTAATGTAGAGATCTTTAAATATTTTAAATAGATGATGTAAGGGAAATCGCAATTTATTAGATCTGAAAGAATAGGTACACGCGTACCGTATGGAATGCAAGAAGTTTGGATAGCGTAAGAAGTTTGGAATGCAAGTGTCACGTACTAGAGAGGAAAAACCTTACTGAGACGAAAAAGAAATTAGTGTCAAACAGGAAACAGAAGTAGCTTTACGTGAATAAGTTTTTATGCCTGTATGTTAGAGAGAGATAATTGAGAAAATAATTTAAGTGATAGACTTTTAAGGCAAAATTCAATAGATTACATGGCAGAATTTAGAAGTTGAAGAGTTCAGTATAAAAATGTCATTTTAGGGTACGTATGCTTTTGATCGCCCATTTCTCTTTTAAGTACTATGGCTGATGTGCAAATGTAACTTTGATATTTTTTTTTTATATATTTTGGTTAAAGGAACTGAAACACCTTAAGTTCTTTTAATTTTATACTGAATATATAATATTTCTATGTAACTGATTTTCATTACATAAGAAGCTAACAAACAATTAACTTTCTTTTTAGATATCGATATTTGGATACTTATTCAGTTAACGGTAGCGTATAAACATTTATGAATGTTTAACGAATCAAAAGCGCAATATACTTTGATATATTTTGCTATGTTTTCAGTCAACCAATTCTGTTAAAAATTATCAATTTATTATTATTATTATTAGGTAATTAAATGTTGCTTGGTCGTTATTTTATTTATTCTCTACTGGGAGCATAACTATGTTATATTCGAATGAACATTTATGTAATTCGAATAAACTTTAATCATTATCTGTTTTATTATTTAGCAAAATTCATAAACCTCCTTTAATTGCTTGTAAAATAAATTACTTATTAATTAATAAAATATTTTTAAATCTTTATGTGTTTTATTTGAATTATATTAAATTAATTCATGGCACGTACTTGCTTTATTAAGGTTGATTCTTTGGCTATTCCTGGAGTGTGTTTTGACGTAATCATCTTGTTAAAACTAAATGAATTCCATGTTACGAATTTAAATGTAACACTAGTTTCTATTAGTATACGGAACAAAACTGTTTTTCTTCTCGTGATAATCAATTAGTACCGAGGGTCTAATTGTGAATCAAACACCACTTTTACGTATTCAGGATAACTGTGCACCGAATTGAATTTGTTGTAAATGAAAGTCTACAAATCTGTCTGCATTTCTGCAATTAGCTATAAGCTAAAGTAGATCCAGAACTAGTGCAGTTATCCTATATAGATCTTTTTATATTTCATGTTATACAGAAAATTTTGCCCATAATAATTAACTCTTTAGATTAGTATGCGATCAGAACTCCTGCGCATGACTTTAAAGACATCATATAACTGTTACGCATACAACCTTTCCGCATAGGATATAGAATATCCCATTAGCCGATAAAAGGTCAAACCAGTGAATTTCAATCTAACTAAAGTTCTAAATAATAAGAAAACTATATTAGTGTAAATAATGAAACACGCTATTCCAAAGCTCCAAAAGCTTAATATCACTGTTTTGTGTTATATAATATGTTTCAATAGGACCAGTCTTATCATTTTGAAGATGAGGCTATATCAAAATTTTTATATAAATTTTCATACCTCACTTCAAGCCTTACATCTTGAATATCTTTAAAGCTTTAGAACAAACCATTTTTATGATAATTATAATGAAGAAAGTGCCAAACAATTTGTTTCAAAATTTAGAAATTAGTACAAACATGAATGCAAAACATTTGATAAGACTGTTTTGCATTCATATATTCAAAAATTTTGTAGTAACTGATCGCTAGAATAAGGAAGGAAATTTCGAAATCCGGATTGCGCTATTCAAAAATATTTTTGAATAAAGGATTAATCGGACATTGGAATACTTATTTCTTTTAAGTAACTATTTTTTATTTTTAGTACAAAATCCTTTTACGATATAAATTTGTGTTTCAAAGATACCCGGCCACCGTGGTAATTTTATCACAACTTTCAAGTAAAAAAACTCAGCTTTGGTAGAAAATATAAAACTCATCTTTAAACATTTTACGGAGATTACGGAATTAATTCTATAAAATAACTTTATGACATGTTGATTTATTTTCCCGAAATTAATTTTATTTGAAAAAACATGTAAAGTTGTACCAGTACAGTAACCCAGTTACTGTACTTGTGAGTTTTATTTGTAAAAACCAAATTTAATTTGATGTTAGCTGAATTTCATTTGTATAAACCCAATTTCAGTTAATAATTGAATTTTAGTTTTAAAAACCGAAATCAAATAGTTGCTGAATTGTAGTTGGGAATGGTGTAGCCTGTGCTTTTGGTCAGTGGACTCTAAAAGCGTTTATTCATTCATAATGTAGATGTGCCACTGGAATATACAAACATGATAATGACAGTTCGCAAGTTACATCGAAAGTTTCATATAAAACTATGAAATTCTTATATATCACAATTGAATCAGATTATACTTTGATAAAACCAAAACATTATTATCACTTACCCTACTGGTAATAGCTCTGTTGTTTAATAAACTGAATAATTTGTATAATTTCTTGACGTAAGTCATTGCAACAGTTAATTTGAAAGTTTATCACGTACTGATTTTTTTTTGGCACCTTTGATAGTTATTGTCGATAATACAGATTTCTTTAAAAAAATTATTTTACATATATGCCAAAAGTTTTTAAAATAAAGGCTATTGATACACGAGTAACGTGCAAATGAATTAATATTTTCTGAACAGGATAACTGTATATTATGTATCGCTAGATGAACGGTCCGCTAGATGACCAAACCGCATAAAATTGTATTTTCCTCCTTCATTCTATAGGAATTAATAAAATAAATGTATCTACCAACGTATGTATGTCATATTTGGTAGATACACTTATTTTATTAATTCCTATAAAATGAATAAAGAAAATCCAAGTTTATGCACTTTGGTCATAGAGCGGGCCGTCCGCTCCGGACATGATGAAGTAAATTAAAATTTTCAAAAAGGTGATATTATTCTAAAGTAGGCGTAAATTACATATGCAAAATTTGACATTTCTATTTGTACTAGTTTTGAAATAATATAAAAAACAATGTCTCGAATTAAAGGAATCGGAAAAAACCCAGAAAAAAATGGAATATCCTTTTTATCAACTTTGGATTTTGGGGCACGGTAGTATTTTGAAAATCAGCAATAAGCAGATATTAAAGTCCAACCCATTATAAATTCACTATTAGTTATATGGAGGACATTGTTACCGTTTACAAATTATGAAATATTCCCCATATTTAAGATAAAATAGGAGCAAAGGTTTGATAGAACATAAAAGCATTTATTTGAATGAAATGGATTTTTCATTATTGTATATACTAAAACTAGGCAAATCAACAATTTATTAACATAAAAAATAAACAATATTCGAAAAGTTTTGATAAGAAGTCAAGAATTGTCTATAAAAAAGATATGGAAACTGACGAACCTTATTAATTTTTTTTGATAATGCGACACATTGACATAGATGTCAGTGACAATAAAACTCTCAGTGCCTTCTGAGGAAAAAGTTGCAACATTACATTAGTGCGATATGGTTATAATAATAATAATAATAATAATAATAATAATAACCTTTATTGGCATAAAATAAATTCTTACAAAATACAGTTACTTACAAATACATTAAGTT
>WYDF02049012.1:0-12165 GCA_009867245.2 Adranes taylori | reverse complement strand
TTGCCTATGCGAGTCGAAAGCGAAAGCACTGTCGATCGGTGAAACACTGTTTCTAAGTTCGATGTTGGTGTCATTAGTGCGCTTTGGTGTTTGGCTTGGTTCGTGAATGTATTGAATACATATAGCAGCCATTTGGCATTGCAAGTAGATAGAATTGGCGGGTTCTAGATCACTTTGCTCATCATATCGCTGATTGGTCATAACTAGTCACCTGACGATGACGTACCGTGGCGGGAAATTTAAATCTGCTCTTGAGGCAGCCTGGTACTAAAAATTTTGGCTATCAGACCAACGGTAGAAGCAGGGGAGGGGTTCAAAGACTATTTGGTTTTAAGTACGCTGCGTTGAGCCCCGTATGGTCTTGTTAGGGTAATGTTTTGACCCCTCTTGGGACCCCTCGGGACCCCATCTGAACCCTTCGGGACCCCCTCGGGATTTTCATTGGGACATGATTATCGAATTTATCTAGATTTAGCGGGAAATTTGAATTTTTAAACGTTACATTTGATTTTTTATTTCAAGTTTAATCCACTTAGACACTCACTTGTTTTTTTAAATAAGTTGATTTCATTTAAAATAAATGTGGTTTGAGTTTATGTTTTGATAGAGTATGATGCAATACTGGGAGGTATTACGCAATATAACCTAAATGTTACGAAATCTAAGACGACGGTTCTAATTCAAGGATACTCCCCGATTGTTTTAGATTGGAACCTGCGGTGGGGCTCCATTGTTTTTATCGCTAGATATCTTATTATTTTTAGCGCAAGATAACACTATTAAGATAAATCTCTATGTGTAATAAAACCAGATATTTTACCTGCTGCTTTTAGTCAAATAAAGATCTATGTATTTATCGTATGGTAAATTAATAAAACAATAAAGTAAGATATACAATATTTATTTTACAATATAATTAATATTTACAATATATGTATTATAAAATATTTACAATAGAAAATGAACATTAAATTATTGAGACGCGCTGGTCATTTATAAAAGTGTACGTGATCGTACATCTCCAAATCGTGTCGTAATCACTCGGCATCATCTTGAAAAATTGATTTGAATACTACTGTTCCATACAAATGATTTGAATACTACTGCAAATTGCAGAGCAATTGAAGATATTCACAATGGTATGAGCTCATGCAATGAAGTTTTTGTAAATAAAACAACGGCAGACTTTTTTTTTCAGCTATTTATTTGAATACTACTTCATATGTTATGGAAACATCAGCTACAAGCGATCGTAATGTATATATCTTTGTATATTGTCGGCGTCAAGCGGTTCAGAATTATTTATTTCATGTTTCGTAATAATATGACATGATTGTCTGGCGTTGTTGAAGGTAGATTTTCAATGTATTGGTTAATAGCATACGACTAATACAAATGTATAAATTTATATAAATTCCCTAAGGAACATGGATGATTTATATTAATAAAAAGTTGGGGGAAATGAGATAAATCACAAAATCAAACGGAAAAATAGTGTAAGAAATTAAAGATTTAGGTAAAAATGTACATGTGCAGCTATGTACCTGAGCTACCCCGATGTATATGCCTAGTTTACTCGGGCGACTCATTTATTTGATGGGATGTCTTTATGACACTAAGCCAAAGTGTTAATACCATCAGCACAAATATAGCACTTATCATCATACGGAAATAGGGCTAATTTATTTATTTCCTGAGTAACGATCGTATGCTTGATTGATTTGAATATGTATTGTTGTTTATATATTTGTCTCTCATCAAACAAAGAATTCTGGTATTCTAGTTCCGTCATCTGTCTATCGACAACCATTGTACCCCTTTTGCTCTTTAAGTTGTTTTGCCCTCGGTCAGATGAAAATACAATTTAGACCTCAACCCAACAAACTCGTACATAATTTTCTCCCATATTCATCTTTCAACAGACCGGGAACAGCTTTATTTTTTAGGGGCATATTAAATTCGTTATTGATAGAAAAATTGGAGGTGTCAAATTTGTCTAAATTTTGTTTCATGTCGTCATATAGGTTGTCTGGCTGTATGGGCATAGTAAAACTGTATGTGTCCATATAACAAAGCTTTAGTCTATCTCCGCATGTTGTCTTGAGGTACTGATAAAAGAAATCGTACATCGTTGGAAGAGCTCGAGGACGGCGAAACTAGCGTATATGGGTTTATTGTAAGTTATGTTTTGGCGACTTAGATGAATAGCCACAAGATTTTCTGTAAACTGAGTGCATTCTCGAAAATTTAATCGGACAATGAGGCTACGACCCTCATGCCGTTTACCCAAGTCATCCCAGTGTGATACTAATTTAATATCCATTCTTTTATCCACAATATCCATATATTTACGAAACATAGAATTATTCAAGAGCTTGTAAAAGTCTTTCTCAAAGTCGCTTGTGGTTCTAGTACGTAAGTCAGTGTTTAACTTTATATATTTTGCGAGCAAGGGTGATTGGTTGAATTTCAAAATGCGGTGAAGTTTTGTAATTTTGAGGCCATTATCCACAGCCTATTGTAATGTGCGATAATGCACGATATATTTTACTTTTTCATGAAATTTGCAACTAATTCTACTAAAAGGAGTTGGAACAAGATTTTCAAAGAGAAATAGTAAATCAATATGTGCACAATGCAAATTCTGTGGATATTCAACGTCAACTTCCAAAAAGTAACTTTGGGTGGAATTATCTGAGATAGTCATTATACTAAAAGGAGGAACTTCCGCATTACACAAAAATTTAAATCTAATCACTGTAAAGACCAAGTAAATCTAGCATCTTTTTGAGAAGTCTGGTTAGGGGAACTGAAATTTGCGCAAAATCAGATTTCAGAAATTGGCATTTTTCAGTTGTACCTATAGGTTACGATTTCTGAAGCGGTCAAGT
Source organism: Adranes taylori (assembly GCA_009867245.2). Taxonomy (NCBI): domain Eukaryota; kingdom Metazoa; phylum Arthropoda; class Insecta; order Coleoptera; family Staphylinidae; genus Adranes; species Adranes taylori. The sequence continues at coordinate 9,274 of WYDF02049012.1, read as the reverse complement.
TAGTTTTAGGTTATATTCATTTATAGTTTGAGCATAAGTAGTAACATCACCGATATAAACAAAGCAATCTAATGCATTCAAACCTGACTAAACTGAATTCATCATTTTCTGGAATGTTCTCAGGGCACCTTTAACTATTTTAATTAAAAGAAAAAAGATATTAGTCCATAATGATCGTTTAAAATTATTTCATTCATAAAATAATTTTCTTTATTAATTTATTTTTTTTCTGGCTTACACATGGGTTTATCAAATCGTTTCTTTTCTCCAGCTCTGTATATTGCACAAGATATTTCGGTGCTCAAGATATTTCGGTGCTCAAGATATTTCTCAAGATGTTTATCAGGCGCGATCCTCTTCCTACCAACTTGATAGTGTCCGCTCGGACTGTTCCATCCTGTTTCGAAAAGATTGTGATGATCATTACTTTGGTTTTTTTGTCGGGGCTTCTTTTCCACATTACTTGGCCCTCTCCCAATGTGTAGCTGGTTAGAGTCTTTAGCTGTCACTTTTTCGTGGGCCCTTCTGAACGAAGGCCCTTTTGAACGAAGGCCCTTTTGTGACTCTAGGTAAGAACGAAGACCCTAGAAGGTAAGAACGTAAACATAGGTCGATCGATTTTTTCCAAGCCATCTCTTTAGGAATGATAGTGGACTCATTACATGTGGACCATGATCTGGCTGCTATTTATGCCGCCAAACTCTCCTTTTTCTCCGATGTTTCCTGTAGTATTTGTTCGACTTGCTTCCCCAAAATGTTCACATCTTCCACTCCTGCCATTATGACCATGATTCATCATCATCCTCTCATGTTCTGGTATGACTGATTTATTGTGCCGATAGCATTCACATTTCAATGTTCACATTTCTTTACACCGGCAGCTATTTTGCAAAGCAGTGCATCTGCGAATTTATGGAATTCATTGCCTGCGGTCGCTAGTTCTTCCTTCCTCCGTTCATTTCTAGCTTCTCGGATCATATTCGGAACCTCTTCGCTTTTTGCGGCATCCATCATTTTATTCACTTGTTGCACTTATTTATTCTGAAAAATATCTAATTATTTTGAACATCCAGTTCTTTACGGCCTGCCTAAACCCGGTTATTGTACTTAGTTCTCTATTTGGTTTAGTCCTTCGTAACCTATAGTACGTGAAGGTTAAACTATTTTAAGAAAGTTTTTAAATTCAATTTAATTAGTGTTTCTGTCCCTTACCTGACTAAAAACTTGTTGTTTACTTTCGCTATTATTTTTTAGTTTTTATTTGTACGTATTATTGTCATGGAACTGAAGGTGAAATTATTTTAATGTTTTTCCCCTGAAACAAGACCAGCTGCTTTGATTATGATTCGGGTATCGCGGTCTTGTATTACAACATGCCTCGTTCTGGTATGTTATCGTGGTGAGCTCTGCTCCAAACAGTGGCTTGGCTCCTTTGCCTTCAAAAACCCACCGCAGTGTAGTGAATGATAATAATGTCTCCAAATATGACCCTGTTCAATGCATTGAACAGCTAGGCTATAAAGGGACATTTCGGAAGCTCGGATTATTATTCAAAATTAGATACGCGCGTGGTTATAACTACGTAATTACAAAAGTTCCAATTAAAATTATATACAAAGAATGAATGCAGTATGGCATCGCAGCATGATCTTATACTTATTCACTAAATTATATTTGTGCAAAAGCTGTTCGAAAGAGTTAAATTGTTTTGAATAACTTTAATTACTAAACACTAAATTGGTCTTTACTTTTTTAATTAAATTAACGTCATATTTTAATACCTCTCGGAAATTTGAGCAACAAATCCCCACATTGATACCCTTAAAAATAGGTCGCGAAAATTTGGATCCAAATTATACTTAGTTCAGCTCTTTCCAAATTTCAAGAAGTACCAATATATGTTTATAATATCAGTACCGATAGCACAAGGGTGAAAGAAAATATTTTATTTTATATTTAGTAAAATATATTTGATCTTGTAATCATGTCGAAATCTATGCAACAAAAGATTTTGGTTGTAGAGAAAAAGTTCTTGATTGAACTAAAACTCAGTATATATTGTAAATGCTGTAAGAAATTATTTAGTTGCGGTTTTTTTTAAATAAAATAAATGAAGTTATTAAAATATATTCCACACAATTTGTCAATTTTAAAAACCACTCGCATATATGAAACAACCATATTTACGTGGATGTCAGCAAACAGAAAGCTGTAGAAGAAGAATATAGTATGCAAATGTTATTATCTTGCGTTTTTCATTTCACGATTTTTTATTTCTGTCCCTTTTTTGCTTCTTACATTTTTTTTTTCATCCTCAATCCACAAGCAATTCTCCTAAGGCTATATAAAAAAAAAATTATAATATTGTGTACTCGTATATTCATACTGTGTTCATATATTTAAAAATTTATGTATCCCGAAGCATCTATTATAGAAGGGCTATATTAGCATCCTGTCGTTTGCAAAAAAAATCTGGAAGAAAATAATTTTCCTTATGTCTCAACATTGTCAATAAATCAGATTACTATTTCAATTATCTAAATGTTTCAATTTCTACAATCTTTCAGGCCGAAATATATGCAATCTAAACTATATTTACGGAGGCACTTCAGATGTTTAACAACACCAGAAACGTGCCTCGACTGACGTAAGACTGCATCAATGCACCGTGTAGACTGGATTTGACCAATTCATCCTCGCGCTCCACCTCTCCCCGTGACGCTCGTCACCCTGTGACGCGCCATAAGCGATACTGGAGGAAAGACATTGACAAATAATTGCAAGTCAATATCAAATCAAATAGAAAAAGATCTTCTATTCTTCTTAAGAAGAAGAAGATCAAGATAATATTTTTTTCTGAATTTACGTATTTTATCTCTGTGTGAGTTATTTATTAGTCAATTCGTTAAAATAAAATTAGCCGCACATGTTTTGCTTATACCGTTAAAAAATTTGTAGCAAAAATTGTTGCTCAATAAATTTATTATTTTGATTTGAAAATACAGCGCTAAAAAAAGAATCACCTGCTTTATTTTTCAAATTCGACGTTTTTCCTAGTTCTTCAGCACTATTTCAGTAGACGAGTTTACACGTAGGAAACGCTTCTTCCGGCGCTTTATTTTTATTATTCTTTTTTTTCTAAGTTTCTTTTCGTTCAATTTCCTGTTTCTTTTCGAAAGAAGCAGAACGGGTTTGTTCAGTCGAAGCGTTCACGGATTAACGATATTAATCCGTTTTACTCTCGAGGATTTACTTCGCTTGCTAGGCTTGTTATAAGTTTAATTCTAACCTATAAATGTATGTGCGCGTATGGATGGATATACGTGTATGTATCTGCCAGCGCTAAGAATACACAGCATAAGGATACATTCGGATGTAACAAATTAAGAACATGTTGAGACTTGTATAAAATCTTATTTCTTTTCGTACAATTTTTACCATTGTATTAAGAATAGAGTTACAAGTAACTTATAATTACAACTCTTTATAAGTATTGCTGTCCTGAGGTACCAATCTATTAAAATGCATAAGAATAGTAGAACACATAGTTTGTAAAATAAAAATTAAAAGTAAAGGATGGCCCAGGAACTGCAATCTAGGAAACATTACTCTATACCTGCAATTTTTAAAATATATAACATTTTTATTACTGTTATAGAACTTAGTTGTATCAAAACAGGATTGTGATTATGCTATTCGCCACCATTCTGCTATTCTATTCTGGTTGCTTGTAACAAAACATGCTCATGTATGCGCTCTCAGGAAATGGGAAAGAAATGGCTATTTTTATTATTACAAAGTACATATAGGTAAGTAAACGCACTTGCGACTTTAATTGACAGACAATGATTATTGAAGTTAACTATAATTCAAAATTTGTTAGTCTGTTCCATTCCATTAATAAAAAGTTAGCAAGTAAAAAATTCCGAACTACAGATAATTTGATGTTATTATTTGTTTATCTGATTGGAACATGACTTCTCGTTCAACTCATCGGTGTCGTATGTTATTTCGTGGACGTCGGTAGAATCAAATGGTTGAATGGTGGATTGCTAGATTATAGCGAGATTATAGGTTGTTTCAACTAATGAACCTGTACGAAGAAATGAAAGATGAAGCTGATGACATGAGATGAATTGTTGGAGACATGAGCTATAACATGAGTTGTCGAAGATATGAGATACGTGTTAGAAAATATAAGATGCGTTGTAAAAAAGGCAAAGCGTGTGATGAGATGAGTTTTTTTTAATTGCTGTCTCGGAAAAGGTACCAGAATAGGCGGCGATGATGCTCTCACGAGTTATTGGATATAGCCTCCGTTTGTCCGGAGTGGGTGGTAGCGGCAGGTCATCTGGAGTTGTAGTCGGAATTGCCGAGCAGCGGTGGGGGGGGGGCAGTAGTGACTCAGTTTTTTGATGGTATGCACTTATCAAGTTGTCTCTTGGTTATCCTAGTTGGCCCGGTGTCATTGGAGTTTGACCCCTTGAGAATGAGGGGTTATAAAATATTTATGACTGAATGAATTGAAAGGCGAAGACAAGAGGATGAAAGATTCAGCCCAAATAATAATAATATAATGCACTTGAAATAGTATAATACAAACTTGGTTTATTAGTTGTTTATTATGTATTGATTATATTGTATTCAATCAATATAATTACAATAATTACTTACAATAATTATTAAATTTAGATTTACATGCATCAGCCTGTCGAATTTCCCTAGCTGGAAGGGATCTATATAACAGTATAACACATAAAGCTATGAAAGAGGTAAAACTGGTAAACTCTATACGCGCTTGCTTGATACAGTACGTCATGTACACACAATATAAATATAGAATATTTAAAACATATTAACATATAATAGATGACATATTACATGAACTTAAGTATTTAAATACCACAAATTGCAAACACATTCAAGATGATTATAATCATACGAAAAGAAATTTGTAACACAGTTGTAACTGAAATGTGTGTAAACGATTCATAATGTAACTGTAATAAAATTAATGATCGCATAATAAAACAAATATAAAATATAGCTGAAAGTAGAAGAAGTGTAGATTAATTAAATATTTGAAAATAAATAATGACAATTGCAAATCACATATTAATAAATGTTAAATGTAAATCAGATATTAACAAATGAAATAAATGTTAAATGTGGCGAAAAACATGATGTAGATTAGATAAATTTAAATCCATGTCCTGTTTGCCCAGGCAACTGGATTGATTATTCTGTTTGTCCAGTTAGCTTATTAAATGCACTGTCAAAGAAAATGCCACCTAAAATGACATCTTGAATAATACGTATTGTAGTTCTGTTATCCAACCCAAGCTGCTTGATCACTTCATTGTTCCTCAAGCACCATATTCCTCTCACTCCAATAATCAAAGGAAGGAAGAACGTGTGATTTATGTTGACATATTTGTTCTTGATTGCCTGAATGATTTCTGGCGTTTCATATTTTGCCTTTTTGTTAGTGTTATTGACATTTAAATGGGTAAGTGACTCCTAATTTACCCCTACTTCAAACATCACCAGTCCTTCTCCATTTTGTTGACGAATCATGGGCTCAACTTCAGTAAGCCATCCATTTTTAGTGCGTCACTAGCCAAAATTCTAACTGTTTTGTTGTGTCGAGCAATTCGGTTGAAGTGTGTGACCGGACACTTTTGTAAACATGGGACAATGATTCTACCCGGTCTCACCCTGCTCGACATTTCCTGTCGTCTGGTGGATTAGATGGAATACCTCGACTTGGCAGATAGTTAGTCTTTAGCAAAATAGCTTTCTTATAAAATTTACTTGACCAATGTTTCGGAGGGCTGAAAAACTCTGACAAATACGCCGGGTGATTTTGGCTAGCTTCCGGGCCGCTTCACACACCTGCATAATATGCGTTTAGCGATGTTGCCCATTTCCTTTTACATTGTTCCCTAGACCTCTGTTCAATTCCCATAAATTAATTCAGCATATTTCGCAAGTTCTCTGTTGCTGTGTATGCTGCGCGCGCAATTGGGTCTTAGGTCATAGCAAGTTTGTTAATTATATACATCCGAGTTCTAGGAACAGTATCATATATATTCGGAATTACCAAGTTTCTATCTCTGGTAGATGTGTAAAATATAGGATAAGCCGATGACATTGGCAACTGAAGGAAACTTTTGATGCCTCTTAATAATATTTTCATATGAATTTAAGCATTTTTGTAACTACGCGATTTTAGTCCATATAAATATTGCGGGATCAGGTACTGTTTAAGTAAAGTTAGTTCCTGAAAGGGCCTCAATGGTTTTTTTTCCAATTTTTTTCATGTTATCAGTTAGGTCCTTGTAAGAGACGCGTATTACTCCTTGTATTTTGTACTTGAAACCCAGATATTTAACCTCAGATATTTAACCTCAGGTATTTAACCCAGATATTTAACCTTGAGTCCTAGACATCTTATTGGTTTCCCGTTTGAATAATAAATGTTCGTAGTCACCGAATACAGCTTTTTCTTACTAGGTACAATGTTGACTATTATTGCAGCATATTTTTCGGCGTTCAGCTCCATTCCTCTACGTTCAAAAAAGTTAGTACATGTGTTTTCTAGATGCTCTTCAGTCCTGGAGTCTTCGGCCAGAAAAATCAAGTCGTTTGCATAAACCAATCTTGAGATCTTGCATTGTACCGTGATTTGCAGACAATGCTCATCAGAAAGTTCCCTAATAACTTCGCCCATTACTGTATTAAAGAGCAAAGGCGATATAGGGTAGCCTTCCTTGACTTCTCTCCTAACAAGCACTTCCACACAGTCCATTCCGTTACAACAAATTCTGGGTTTACTTCCTAGGTAGCTATTGGAAAGCTATTTAACAACCTTCATGGATACCCCAGAACATAAGAGAGCTCGTTTCACGCTATCCTGGGAAACCATGTCAAATGCCTTCCTGACGTCAAACAGTATAACAGTAAATGGCTTTGATTTCTTCCGTTGCTGTTTTATGATATACTGGAGCACTAGGTTGTTCACAATTCAGTCATCAATTGATGCAAATCCAGGTTGATTTGATTTTATAGGGATGTTATTAAGCATGTCTACCAAAGTTCGAAGCTTACTGTTATCGGCCTCCAATGGTTTGGAAACAGATTCCAAACCATTATCCTTCTTACGAGTCAGTACGGTTCTTGATATTTTTAGACAATCTGGAGTGACACCGGTATGCAGCATAATGTTGAATGGGATTTTTAGCTTATTGAGTAATCGGTTGTTTAAAATAGCTTTTGGACAAACTATAACTGGAACTTATAAATTCCATCCAAAACGTGCGCTGGCATTCCTGATAGAATCCTAAGTGACTGATTCACATATGCCTTAACGGTCTTCATCCTCCAATGGTCCATTGAATTGGTCATCGTTAGATTACGTAGAGAAAATTTCTTTATATTTACCTAGGATCTCTTCCTCCTATTGGGCACTCATCAAAAATTACATTAGTTAGTTTAGCTCTATTTTTAACATATAGTATTTGTGTAATATTCAATTTTGGCTACGGGACTGCTCCGCAGATGGAGGATTCCTGTTGGTAATAAGTTCAGGAAATTTTCTGCCAGATATGGTAACAATGAATTTCGAGGTCGAATTTAGGAAATCCTGAAAATCCATTATGCCCGTCAGAATATCTCTTTCTATAGAAATTCTACGGAAACGTAAGTTGTTCAACCAACCAGAGCTCACTAAAATAATGCTACTAAACATAGAGCTGAAAATCGCTGAAGATCTACTTCTAAAATAAAGTAAGAGCCAAAAAGAATAGTCTATAGATGCAGAAATATTAAACTGACCATTTTTACAGAAAATATTTCTAGAAGACAGAAAATAACGAAAAAATACATCTGTATATGAAACTAAGCCTCTTTAAAATACGGCTTCTTTGTCCCATCGTAACGTAATAATGTCTTTTGGAATGTATCCTTGCTTCGCAAGGCAAACGCGTATGTTTCTCGCATGCATGGATGAATAACGATCTTGTTTTGTTGCACTTTCCACAGCATTGGTGTTAAACATCGCAGTTTTCACTTCGTATATTAGAATAGAATTAAATTTGATCAAGCAATTTATACTATTAGTGGATAAATAATTTAATTAATTAGATTAATTTAAAGGGAATTTGTTATTCGATAACATTACTAGTAATCCTTACAATTTGCCTTAACTAATAAAGCTATCCACGCTACATCACAAAAATGTTATAAGAACTCTATAGGAAAGAGTTCATGTGAACACAAAGGAAAATCTAATTTTTGATTTCACAACAAAGGAAACTACCGTAAACATAAAAAATAAATAATAAATAATTTTGGGCCTGATGTCCTGTTTAGAAATGTTTGAGTATTTGTGGGGTGACATACTTACTGAACTAATAGTTCTATAGGTATGCTTGCAATATTTAGAGGTGAAAGATCTCCTATTTGATCCTACATATGCCCATTCCAGGCGTACTCGCAGGAATGGGCATAGACACCACCTTATAAATGGATCAACTTTAGTGTCAAAGCAGGAACTGCAGATATGTCAGGAACAGTTTTTTCTGCTTTCCCTAAGTTCTGTTACAATAGCATAGGCATGACCACTGCATTTGTTTTATCTTAGTCAGCAACAACCTGAATCTCTTGTGACACTTCTAAATGGTTGTTTGAATCTATATGTCTTTGAATATTGCCTGCGTGCAAATTGTTAATACTGAAAAATTGGCCAATATATTTCTGATAAAGGCCATATTTCTCATTCATTGCATTGGCTACTAAAGTAGCTTTAGCATATGTTTCTCCGAGTAAATCTGAAACCTGAAATTATATTATTTTTTGAGAAGTATTGGTTCAAGCCACTTATCAGCTGCTTGATTGTAATAAGAACTAAGGGGTTTACAAAATGATACACCACATGATTGTAATATATAGTGTGTGCCAGCAAAAACAACAGAATTATTCCATTATTTTTTGCCAATCTTATAGCTCCCAAATTTGTTGTATGTCGAACATTTTTTCGTTGGAGAGTTTAACATATGCTATGAAGTGACGTAGTCATATGCAAAACAAATTAGAAGATATCCAGTCAGATTAGGAACAAGCAAATGCTCTTCCAGGAGAAACACCTGCTTCAAATTGATTCTTAAATCTCATTCTTTTATATGTAAAGATTGATGGAACGTATTATTCGGTACGAACGTATGTGGCTATTGGAATATAGCCAAATTATGCACTGAAGGAGAATTAAATTCTA
>WYDF02049001.1:0-12165 GCA_009867245.2 Adranes taylori | reverse complement strand
AGGTTCAAACAAATATATAATAGAACAACTGTTGACCGGCGACCAAATATGTTGAGGGATCAACTAAAATTAATCCACTTCTGCGAGAGTGCTGTGGGTTAGGATTCTTAATTTTGATATCAGGGAATATAAGTCGGCATTTTCAAATTAAAGATGTTTATTTATAAAACTAAATCGGTGAAATGTACAAGTTTAACGTTTTATGAATACTGTAAAGGACTTGTGTGAACAGAAACGGATTAATGACTAAAGAACTTAAGTCAGAAAGGTTTTGATATGTAAACTTTATCGCTAGTAAATATTTTTATTCTCTCTAAAATACTTAAAGAACAATTTTAAAAGAAATATTTGTAGATCAACATATAATTGCAATTTCCAAATGTTTTATAATAAAAAATACTTATATATTTTGTATTTGCTAATATCATACTAAAATGATTTAAAAAACAATTTATTGAAACGTACGCAAAATAATTTATATAGAACAATTAAATTTCCATATTATGTATTTAATTTTAAAATAATTATGCAAGTACTTTATCTAAATATACGAGGAAGGTTCAAATAAATATAAATATACTATACAACACATTTTCCACAGCTGGTTTAGGCAAACACATTTATAAATCGGAAAAATAATTCATTCCGTCCGTACAAGTCAAGATTTGTTCTTAGTGGGAAAATGAATGAGAAAATTAATAAACGAAAAACATTTCAAAAACTCATTATTTAGTAAAAATCAATTAATAAACGGAAAAGATTTCACAAAATCCTGACTGAATATATAAACTTAAACATGCCTATTCCCGTACATGAACATCTATGCTATAAGAGCAGAACTGCCTAACCAGTCGATCGCGGCGTTTTTTTAAGTAGATCTTTAGTTTTCTCTCACTTCCATTACTTAAAAAATACAAAATATCTTTTAAATAGTCAATTCTATACGTGTCAGTGTCCTTCAGTGACGTTTGTTTGGATTAAAAAATGAGGATGATGATAAGGAACTTTTGATGCACACTAATGTGCGTTGGCTTAGTAGAAGTCGATTTCTTAAGGGGTTCCTAAAGTTATTAGAAGACGTAAAAAGTTTCCTCTCTCAAAGAGGTTAACAAACAAAGAGTGGTTATTAGATTTATCATTCTTGGCAGATTTTAGTTCAAAACTCAACGATTTGAATCTTGAACTGCAGGGTAAAGGTACACAAATTGGTTATAGATGGTAAACTCGATAAGAGCTTTACGGCAACTTATTAATTTAAAAGATAAAAAATTAAAACATTTCCCAAACATAAATATTTGCAGACATATCCTGAACTAACTCAATTCAACCCAAGCAAAATGATTCCCGAGATTGAAGTTATCTAAAAAGAATTTCAGACAACATTTGAAGATTTTAATAAGATTGAAAATATTGCACTATTTTTTGCAAATGTGTTTCAGCAAGATAACTACATAGAAGAAATTAGAAATCAAATCTGTAGAATATTTGAAACAAATCAGCATAAAGTAGTATTGGAAATAATCACACTTCAAAATGTATTGTATTTGACATCCAAAAAGTGTATTTGGAAGTACACTAAAGAGAAATAACCCAATCTTGACAAATGTGGCATAAAAATAGATGTCTTGCATTGGCTCGACGTATTTGGTAGACCCGCATTTTCTGATATGAATATTTTCAAATCAAAACTAAGAATTCTTTAACTGATGAACATATTGATCATTGCGTACGATTATCTCTTTCATCTTTTGAATCAACTGACCTCTTCATATTAATATCCACAACTCGTACATTATCCTACGAATACAACGTACATCATCCGTATACAAAATACAAGCGTATACGATATACAATATATGTACTATTTAGCGCCTAGATAAACTGCAACACAACGTGCACGCCGGCAGTAGGAATACAGCTATTGAACGAGAAATGGCGCTCAAGAAATGACGTTTGCTACAAATCTTTCTACATGTGGAATATAAAGTCAAGTGAAGATATCCATCCACAAGAAAAGCTCCTCCTGCGGAATTCTCCTGCGAAGCGAGGTCTTTTCCAAAAGGACTAAGCTTAACCTTTCTTATTCCAATGAGAATTGTCACATCGACGACAGCAGCCAGCTCAGCGTATCCATCCCAGCAGCCAGCGCAGCAGCCATCCAAACAGTCGTCATCACTGAAAATTAAAGTTGAATTGATAAACTCAAAAGCCTCTAAAGTCTATAAGTAAAATCAAATAGAACCTGGTTGTTCTACTACCGGGCTCTATCTATATTCAATGTACTTATATTGACGATTTAGTAAAAGTGAATATGTTTGAATGTAATCCATTATTTGATTTTATAAGGTCTTTTCCAAAAGGACTAAGTTTAACCTTTCTCCTTCCAATGAGAAATGTGACATCGACGACAGCAGCCAGCTCAGCGTATCCATCCCAGCAGCCATCCAAACAGTCGTCATCACTGAAAATTCAATTGATAAAGCCTCTAAAACTCTATTAATAAAATCCAATAGAGCTAGGTTGTTCCACTACCTGGATCTATCTATATTCAATCTACTTATATTGACGATTTAGTAAAAGTGTAAATGTTTGAATGTAATCCATTATTTGATTTTTTAACAGCATTTTGCAAAAAAATGGTTTTATGATGATGGCATACAGCTACTGAACGAGAAATGGCGCTCAAGAAACGACGTTTGCTAAAAATCTTTCTACATGTGGAATATATAGTCAAGTGAAGATATCCATCCACAAGAGAAGCTCCTCCTGTGGAATTCTCCTGCAAAGCGAGGTCTTTTCCAAAAGGACTAAGCGTAACCTTTCTCATTACAATGAGAATTGAGACATCGACGACAGCAGCCAGCTCAGCGTATCTATCCCAGAAGCCAGCCAAACAGTCCTCATCACTGAAAATTGAAATTGAATTGATAAACTCAAAAGCCTCTAAAACTCTATTAGTAAAATCTCATTATTTGATTTTGTAAGGTCTTTTCCAAAAGGACTAAGTTGGAATTGGATTTGGATATTTGTCCACAACATTTCACTCATTAAGCTTCCTATAGTCGGTTACTATCCTAAATTTACGAATCCTAACATCCTAACACGTCGAGTTGTTATGGACCCACCCATATTGGGTAGGGCCATAATAAATGCATAAAAAAGCGTGTTTGTGAAAATATTTTTCGAAATTTCACTATAATGTTCAATAACAAATAAGTTTTCCGTCACTGATTTAAATAAAGTTTATAGTAATAATACATGCATATCTCTACTGAAATATAAAATTTATCTTGATCTCTCATCCAAATGACCGTAAACAAGTAACTGTTCTATCTGTCTCTCCCACTCTCTCGCAAGGCTTTTATAAGGAAAACAGTATCCCTGAAGATAGTCTCGAGGGACAACAAAACATTCCCTTTTCATTTCTCTTGCAACGATTTTTCTCGTGACGCTGGTAGAGATTTAGATAAACAGATGATGCCAGAACGTATGTTGTGATTCACGACGTGTATATATTTATAATTTCAACTAATTCTTACAAGATATTCTAAATAAATATTAAAAGATTATCTTGTTTAGATTAACTTAGGGTATTTTTAATTTAATTGATTTTTAATAAAATTGCTTTTAATATTTATATAAAATTATTTTTGCAGAAATCTTAAGACAGCAACTGATTAATAGAGTAATTCTTTACGTCCATAGAATATTCTATTTTATATAATAAATATATGCAATAAATAGTTCAGTATAACTTTCAGTACAACAATGATTTAAATGTTCATCTTTTGTGTTTAAATAAATCGTTTATCCATTATAACGAAACAGCTTTGCATTCTGGTGAACTTTTATGCGATCTGAATTCTTACAAAAAAGATCACTTTGGAAATGCTTTTTCCTTCCTGCACGGGAAAATGCGAAAATAGTAAGAAAGCTACGCGTTTTTATTTTTTATTTCGCATTGCTTTTGAATAGTTTACAGGCTAAACGCATACGAGCTATTGTTGTAACTGGATTATTTCAAAGTCAGCTTTTTACTACCGAAAAGGGAAAAAACAAAACAAAAATGCAGGACGTAACTATATCGCTGTTAGGTTGATAGCGACAGGAAAAGCAAAACATTTCTCGGAGAAATGCTTTAAACAAGAAATGTATTAAATAAATAATTGCGTAGCAAAGGAAATTGTTTTCTAAATTTCCAGATCATTCTTTGTGTCGTCTGCGTCTATGGAAGTTTAGTGTTCTGAAACCAGACAGAAACGATATGAATAACTAAAAGCTTTCATCTTGATGCATTTTTGTTTAAAATCTAAGATTTTAGTAAATGGATTAACTGATCTAATATTTATAAATTTTATTTATTACCCCATCCTAACCGGTTGATAGCTTCGACTGTATGGGCTTAGGTTACACGAAGAATATAATCAATGGTCCGGAAGGCAGCAAAAGTTAAGAGGGTATATAAGACAAATCAAACACCAGACAAAACATACCCCTATATTACGATTACAAGCAAGTATAAGAAAAAAGATAACAAAATACATTAACTTCTCTTAAGGATTTTGGACATAATGCGGTTAGACAGCATCTTAATATGTAAAAAATCACAAAACACTAATAATATCAAAAAATAACTACATAATTCGTATGAGTTAAATAAACGATAGTATATAATATATTTAAAAGCATTTGGAAAGCATTCAGGTGGTTGAAAGATTAGTGGGCTCATTATAAAAGTAATCTAAAAAACTGTAACGCCAAACAAAACTAGTTAAATAAGTTCACTTTCTTTAAACGTTTTAATACATACTCTTGCAAAAAAGGAAATTTTAGTTAAATTCGTTAAACCATAAAAACCATCACACGCGAGTATCTCCCGAGAATTATAATAGGTCGATGCAGGCTGAAATCGTACGTAACCACAAGAAGTATTATTATAGTCAAGAGAAATATAAAAAATATGTACTTAGGTTATGTCCAGTTGTTAGAGAGAACACATTAGAATTAGTAAAAGTAGGATGGGGCGAGCTTTAGTAAATCAGTTACCCCGTTGAGGGTAGCACAATCCATTTCTTTATATAATCGAAAATTTTCCTAGACAAAATATTCAATTGCATTTTGTGTTTTTTTTTTCGTTCAATAAGTTTAGATTTTTTAGTCTTCAAGTTTTTGATAAATACGAGACTATTGAGCGATTATGTTTCGTGAAAAATGTCAGGGGTTCCAATGTGAGTACATATCAATCTACTTTATTTTAGCGGAACTAAAAGATTTTTATTCATCTAATACTTGAATTTTCAATGCTACTAATTTTCAATTTCAAATAAATAACAATTGATTAAGTACCGGCTTAATGTGGATGAATGTTTCGATATTTATTTATTAATAATTAATAAAGTTTATCGATGGCGCATTGAGCTTTACGAATATTTAATTAACCAGAACAATACTGTAATTTATTATATTATTCGCCAACCGATTTGTATTGATCCCACGTTAGTTCTTTTATAATTAAACGCTACTAGGTAAGCATTACACTTTTTTCGCGTAAAAGAGAAATTATATTGGATAAAAGTCTATATTTGTATTTCAAATAAATCAAACTAAGTTATTGTTTTATCACTCACCAAAATACGCCAATCCAATATATTTGCATCGTTTAAAAATAGATCGTTTAAAATTTTTCTGGTATTTTATTATATTTTATTTATTTAATTAACTTATGAGCCGTACTTATTTAATTACAGCCGTTCCTTTGATTTTAATCAATTAAGGGCTCCTTTATATCTTGTGTAATTAAGGGAACAGCAATCTCCTGAGATTTCTTTACGTCCAATAATAATTAATTAATTTTAGCTACGCCCTAACTTAATTTTTATTACTTTGATTCCGGTGTAGTTGGATGAATTTTAACTGGGCATAGAATTTATTAATCAGTTATCGTTAAAAAAACCCTCAAAAAAACCCTAAATGTCACAATGATTAGCAGCCACTTAAATTTTAAACCTTCTAGAGGTTACCCAGATCGTAACCAACAGCTACATCAATGTTTTTATGACATATTAAATATACAATACAAATTTTAACTCTCGACAAAGTCAGCAAACTCAAGCAATTTCGCGAACATCTCTTTTCCACGAACATCTCGTTTCATTGACTCACTAAGATCCTAATGACTTATTAGAGTATTAATTGATTTATAGACAGACATTATATTAAAACTAACTTTATGCAGTGTGAGAACTCGCTATTTGCTACATCGCTCACGCCATTTGAAAAGTGTCCTAAAATTTTAAGCGGCTGCCAAATGTTTAACCCCCAATCTATTGTAACGCCAAAAACAAAGCTAGACGAATTCATTTCTCCAGATTCTAACGTAAAGATCATTAAACACTTTAAATATATAATCTAAGGGAAATGCGATTTACTAATACACATAAAAGTAAACAGCACACGCTTTCCAACCTGGCAGCGACCGCGAGGCAATGAAACTTCTCCGCGATGAGCAACAAATTGATGGTTAAGAGAAAACAGTAGTAGTTTCGACGAGAATACGTTTTTTATTCATGTGGTTAGAAAGAGATCATTTGAAAAATAATTTATGTAATGGACTTTTAGTAAGTAAGAGGAAGATGAAGCAAACTGTCTCGTGACAGTTTCAGTCGCGATAGAGCATCATGATCAACGATAATGTCTAAGCAAAAAAATCCTAGAGAGGCCTCTTGATATTTTCTCAGTAGTACGCTAATTATTCTGAGTTTTGCTTTGAACTGTATGAGTTTTTTTACTTTTAAAGTACGCGATTTTGTCTGTTAAGAATAATGTCTAGTGTACAAATGTGAGTAAACATTTATTTTTATTTACTATTTTGACTAAAGAAATTGATCGCATTAAATTCTTTAGAATTTTATTCTCACTAAATAATTTATTTCATTGTAACTAATTTTCCATTTCAAAATGACTATGTTGTGGGACAACTAATTCTTTATTAATGACTTTTGAAATTAGTATGATTAATTAGATGCTGTTGAGTAGATATTTTATTTATTTCCGACTGGTCGGAAAACTATCAAAATACACTAACCTATCTTAGTCATTTTGAAGATCATGCTGTCAGGCAGCATCTTAGACATGTGAAAAATAAAAAATCACAAAAAGTTAAACAACTCAAGAGAAAAAATAAATAAATTTTATGAATTAAATAAAGGATAAAATGTAACAGATTTGTAAGCATTTGGAAAGCGTTCAGGTGGTTGAGAGATTAGTGGACTCATTATAAAAGTAATCTTTAGATGCAAACTTTAGATGGCCAAGACTTGACTTATGTGGAAGAACGGGGCCAACAGCATTTTAAACTTTATACCTCCTGGAGATTATTCAGATCGTACCTGATATTATTACATTGATTATAATGTACCCATTGTGACTCTAATAAAAGTCTATTACGTAAAAAAACTTTATAAGAACATTAAATATACTTTACAAATTCTAATTCTCAAACTCAAGCAACTTTTCGGCCATTTCATTTCCCCTAGTCCCATTGAATCATTAACCTCGTAGTGACTTATTAGTAATGTATTAATCAATTTATACACTTACTTAGTCCGTACTCTTGTACCTTGCGGTGTCGAGGTTTTCCAGAAGGTCGCCCAACATGTTCAGTTGTGGGCCATCTCTTTTATTTTTTTCCGAATATCCTCCTCTAGCCTCCACTATCACCATAACGTCCTCATGTCATGCTCTCCTAGGTCCTCCGCGCGACCTTGTCTTTTGCATTCTGGCTTCGAAAGCCTGTTTAGTCATTCTACTGTTTTTCATCCTCTGAACGTGTCGGAACCATCGCAGTTGACTTTGTTACATTCTCTAACAATGACGGTACATGAATACCAGTTCATATGGACTGATTTCAAATTCTATCTCTTCTCAGTTTGCTTTCAACTTTTAGGGGAAATCTCATCTCCGATGCCTGCAGCTTACTCCAATGTTTACTGGTCAATGTCTGATATAAAAGCTATATTGATTTATATACCGACATTATATTAAGGTAAGTCAAACCACTTTGCACAGGAAAACTTGTGTGCTACATCGCTCACGTCATTTGAAATGTGCTTTGACGATTTACGCAACTGTCAAATATTTACCCCCCCCCCCCCCGTTCCCCCAGTCTGTTGTAACGGCAAGAAAAGATATTAGACGCCCTCACTTCTTGAGATTCTAATGTAAAGATCTTTAAACATTTATAATATAAAATCTAAAGGAAATGCGATTTATTAACACACACACACAAATGCAGCTATGTAGCATACGCTTTGCAACTAGGTTGCGGTCGTGGGAGGATGAAACTTTTCCGCAATGAGGAAGAAATTGGTGGTCAAGAGAAAACTGAAGTAGTTTCGACGATAATACGTTCTTTACTCCTGTGGTTAGAAAAAGATCATAAAAAATAATTTATGCAATGGACCTTTAATGAGTAAGAGTAAAATGAAATGAGCATTTTCGCAAAAGTTTCACACGCTAGAGGGCATCAGGATCAACAATAATATATAAGCAAAAAATAAACTCGTTGAGGGACCTCTAATTATTCTTAGTATGCTCATTATTCTCTGACCTTTGCTTCAAAGTCTATGAGTATTTTTACGTTTAAAGTACACGATTCTTTCTGTTAAGAATTATGCCTGGAGTACAAATGTAAGTAAACATTTATTTTTTCAAGGCTTTAATCAAGTGAGGTGTCTTAATTACTTTGGTCAATTATCAAGTATATTTGGATATATATATTCTACAATGCCCAAAATAATAATTTACAATGCTCTAGCTTAGCTATAGCTCTACTTATTCCGAATGAATTGAGTATGTTTTGACTGGAAGTAGAACTTAATAATCCTGTTAAAGCTAACTCAATTTCATGTTGAAATTTTAAATGTGACACTATAATGAACCAAGTGTTGCTTGAGTATACACATATATAATAGGTAATTATCTACTCCACTGCTTATTCCAATTTAATAACAACACTCTTTTTTAACAAAAAATTATTTCAACTAGTCATGAGAAATCACCCTTATACATTTTTCCGCATTTATCTCCAATCAAATTTATTAAAAATTTTCATTACCACATTTCATTTTCAATTCCATCCAAATTTAAATCCATGTAATTGCTATTTACGTCGAAAATACCAAACAGCTTTTAAAATTTCTATAATCTAAACGAATATATTCATCAATTCAGTAAATACTACTAACATACAATAAACCATTTTGTTCCAAAAACGTATTAGTTAAATCTGACTAAGTGAATAATAAAAAAGAACTGAATGAATAATATATAAGCTTTTTACAGATAATGAACCATTTATATTATTGCAAAATACTAGTTATTACCGTTACGGCACGCGAGTCACGCTCTAACTAATGTCGATTAGGAAAAACTGAAAACAAAAAATGAGAGCTATAACTGTAAGTACTTAAAGCTCCTTTCGCATAAATCTGTTTGCCGATATTCCCTGAAGTAGTGATTGATTTCTTTACTTGGAATACATAAGGAATAATTTATATGATAAATAGCTGATTATGTTTTATGAGGCGTACACCCACATATGTGGAAACTTTTATTCTAAATTTTCTTCTTAGAAATGATTATCCGATATCAGCAGTACTTCAACGTTTAAGAATATAAAAATCAACTTACCGTATTAGGAAATTAAAATTAAAATTACATTTAAAACATTCTCCTGAAAACGTGTTTTCAAGAGAATCCCAGTCTTTTTAGAATTTGTTTAGCACTTTGTTCCTATTATGACACTCAATTCTATTGCTTTTTCTTTATCTTTTTCTTATAGCAGCGCCTCCGAACGGAGTTTGGTGACATGGACGGCTCGGACGAGGGGCGTCATGTCGCCCCCCCCCCCTTCCTTGGAATGGTTGTTTAATGTAAAACATTGTAAACATTGCTTAATGTTAAAGATAGTATCAATAAAACATAGTTGTAAGTTAGGATGCCCCCCGCCCTTTTAATGGTCCCTGGAATCGCCCACGGTTGGCGATCCAATTAGCTATTTTGGTTCGGCAAACTGTACCCCTAAAAATCTCTGGTCCGATCCATGTCTATCTAGATCCTTCCGCATTTCTCTTTAGTTCCGCCAATGTTTTTAGTACATTTCGACGGCGGCATCTATACGATTTTCAATCTCCTGGTGGAAGTCCAACTTTCGCATCTACAGAGTACGAGAGGAAAAATGTAACAGTGCAAGAATCGCATACGGAGCTGAAGACTAAGCCCAAATAGAAGAGACGTCGAGTAAACACCTAACAGGGTCATGGCACGGGCGTGGCATAGGAGGGACGCGTAAATGCCTACATAAGGGACGATAAAGAGCAGTGTTTCTTGCGATTTGGAAGAAATATGATTTCTGGTGTTGAAGAAGACGATGTAATTATATATCTGCTTAATTTAGCAAACATATAATTTAGCAACTTTTTATAACAACAATTCAATTATCATGATCGTATGTACATAAATTCTGTTAAATCACCTATATTGTACGGCTCATTAGTATTAACCGCCGATTGAGAGCCATTATTGTTCTCTACTGAAGAATTAGCACTGGGATGCGCTATCGATGGCATAATTTATGTGGGACGACAATCTGGTGAACTACCGCATAAGAATTTACCACTTGAAGTTGTTCAGACATGAATGCATAGTGTTAATAATTCTGGGCTAAACCTTACAATAGAATTTTTTTACACGCTTGCCACTAGCTATATATCTATTGGATAAGGACAATACAATTGTTGGTACACTAAGGCAAAACAAACGAGACATTCTAAAAGAACTAAAGCCGTCTAGAGATCGTACATTATGTTCTTCGATGTTGTGTTTTAGAAACAATGTTACAATGGTGAGCTACGCGCCTAAGAAAAGTAAATGCGTTATTTTGCTAAGTAGCATGCATCATCACGATACCTCTGTCAGAGACAGTTCCAAGAAGAAACTAGAGATAATTTTATATTATAATCAAACGAAAGGTGGAACATATTTCATGGATCAGATGGTAACAACATATACTTGCAAGAGACAAATTAAATGTTGGCCAATAGCATTTTTTCCAACATCGTGGATGTATCAGCTCTGAACGCAGATATAGTTTTTTCCAAAGAATATCCCAAGGATATCCCAACCAACGATTCCTGAAAGATTAGGCCAATCACCTGGTGTTGCCGCACATGCAGAGATGGTTTGCAAATTCCAAACTACGAAAAAGTGTTTTGGAAGCAATGAAGCATTTTATGGACATTCCTGGTCCGACACGAGTTCAACAAGTAAGTGACGTGAAGAGAAGAAGATGTTCATTGTAACCAACCAGTACTGACCGCAAAAGCAAATTGATTTGTGACACATGCAAAAACAACATTTGGAATAAACACAGTGTTCGAGTATGCACCAACTGTTAGTAACAATACTAATTTTTTCACACTATTTAAGATTTTTTCATTTGTTTTATATTTTTATAAACATATAGTTCAATAAATAAGTTTATTATAAATATTATATACAATTTACTGCAATATAACTCGAATATTGCTTATATTTACATCTACAAAAGGAACGGGACTCCCAGACCCATGTTGTGTAACGTCGTATATCGAACATGTTCTGCATCCTAGGGTTAAGAGCAATAAATGTGACATGTGGTATGTAGCTCGTCATCGCTTTACAAATATTAGCACTTCTCAATCTACTGATGATTTAGAATCTATTAGTGCGTCAGTAATGTGATCTCTTCTTCTTAGTCGCTATCTCGTTTTCGAGAATCGTGATTTCGTAAGTTAGATTCCACGTTGGTTCTCCACTCCTCTCCGAAATTATTTGGTTATAATTTAATAATTTTCAGTTTTTCAGTTTTGCTGTGAAACTTCATAAAAAAATTAACGAATTTTCAGTGCTACTTTCAAGACCACGAGATTAGGTACACTCAAATCTTAAAGTAAATTAATTTTCAATTTTTAATGCCGTTCGATGGTATAGTAATCTGTTAAAATTTATTGATTAGGCCATGTAATTTATTGTAGGTTCAAAATGGCAAACACGACCAAAAATGCATTTGCTTAAATTAAACAAACTTATGTAGACAAAGATAGTCTTCAAACTTTTATTTTAATT
>WYDF02048979.1:0-12166 GCA_009867245.2 Adranes taylori | reverse complement strand
TAAGTGAAGTATATTATAATTTTGTATTGTTATGTAGATTTACCTGAATGTAATTAATGCTTTAAATGCCAAATAAACGTTACTTATTATTATTATTATTATTATTATTATTATGTAAACGACATTGTTTCAAAGGAAGAGAATATTTATACCAAAAGATTTAATTTTTCCTCATTTTTGCATAAAATTATCAAACACACCTTGTGGTTCTAATTCTCAATAATTAATAATTATATCGTTCAAGAGCGTAATACTTATGAAATATATTTACATAACATATTCAATGTTTTCTTTTTGTTTCATCTTGCATTGCTATACTTATCAATTATAACTAGAAGAATCTTCTAAAACGAGTTATCTGATTACATAAATAATAACCTCATCATTTTAAAAATTGTAATTCATCAGCAGAAAGCATATATGAATTTCTCTATTAAACTAGTTCAAGTAATGATAATATTTTATAACTACAGTAGATTCCATCTAATCCGTTACCTTTGGGACTATGGGTATTGTGGGAACGCAAAAAAGTCGGATTATCTGAAAATGCAGAAAATTACGGATTTACAGTAAAACAAACAATCTCTGAACTCAAAAATGACTGTATTGTTGTCTACCGTAAAAATTGCAAAAAAAAACACGAACAAAAGCTGTTATTATTATTGAAAAATACTTAGAAAAGTCAGTTATAGATTTTTGTATAGCAGATGAAATTCTAGACTTGGCTGCAGTGTTCCTCCATTTCATTATCCACAAAATGTCCATAGGTGTTGAGGTTGAGTTCTGCTCGATTTACTGAAGCCCAATATCAAAAGCTTTCTTGACGTCGGTGTGTGAAATCTGGATAGGAGGTTCGTCATCATCATCGTCCGAGTCCTTGTTCACAGTTTCTTTACCATTATTTTCCAAAGAGCGGCAATAATTTGGTTGTCATTGAGATCTTCACTGGTTTCACAGTTTTCGTCACATTGGACAATCCACTCCTCAACTTCACTGACAGGGACATTTGGTTGTACAGTTTAACGATTTCCTGCGTGTTGTTGTTCTCCTCATCTTCGATCTGATCACTTTCGGTCATGCCTTCCTGCCAAAGCTTGCGCCAAGATTTTCACAGTGTATCAGGTTTCAATTCTTCTCATGACTCAGCAAGCGTATAGATAGCATCTTTGATGTTCAGAGATTTCATAGTCTCAAATATGTTACAACCTTCCTCGGACTTTTCTAAAATTGAGTTGATCTGCGATACAGCCTCTTTAACCATTCTACTACTCCTTGATCCATTGGTTGGATAAGTGATGTGACATTTGTTGGAAGGAAGATAGTTATTATGTTCCCTTTCACTAATTCCTTCTCAGATGGATGCGATGGTGCGTTATCCAACAGCAATAGAGCACGAACAGGGAGCTTTTTCTTTCAGGTCTTTTTCAACAGATGGAACGAACTCGTGGAAAATCAAAGATTTGAAAAGATTGCAATCCACTCGAACAGATTTTTGATTGCGGTAATAAATCGACAAGGAAGATAAGGAAGATTTATGTTTTTGAATGCCCTATGCTTCTTAGGTTTGCCAATAACGAACAGGGGAAGCTTGTGTGTACCATCAGCCTTGCTGCAAGAAGCAATGGTTCGCCTATCTTTTAAAAGTTTCGTTCTTGCCTCGGTTTCATTTGATGCAACGAGCGTTTTGTTTGGTAGCATTTTATAGTTTAGGCCTGTCTCGACTAAGTTATAGACTTGGCAAGGTAACAGTTCAACAGTTCGAGAATTTTTTGACACTTCACGGAAAACTTCTTAGCCGTCTCGGTATCAGCAGATAGTTTTTCACCAGAAACTGAAACAAACCGGACGTCATGACGGGTTTTCCAGCGATCAATCCAGCCTTCACTAGCTGCGAACTCACGTCCGGCTTCTAGTTTTTGTACAAAGCTATTGCCTTTTCTTTTATAATGGGCCCAGATATCGGGGTTCCTTTCCTTCTTTCTTGACAGAACCACATCCACAATGTGTTGTAAAGCAGTTCAAGTTTAGGCTTTTTCAATGTTTTGCGATTATTAAGAGCGTTTTAACCATCTATCGTCACTGTATATGATTCAATACCTTTCCGATTCTTTTCCAATCTTTTATTGATATAACGCCTACATTCAGTTCCTTGGCAATTTGTTGGAGTGATTTCCCTTTGTGCAGTCTTTGTAGCACTGCTAATTTTTCATTTAAGTGTAACGTGTTTGCGTTTCACTCCTGACATGTTGAAAAAACACACACAACTCTACACACAATGTAAAACAAATACTGTAACGAACACAGAAGAACACTGTCTTAAAACCAGCGAATAGTAAGCACTAAAAACTGCACAGTATGTACAGTACAAAAAACACGCACAACGATAGAAACGATAGGAGTGATGATGAGCCACTAAAGTGTACTAGCGATAACAGCAAGTAAACAACAATGGCGCGACGGGTGGTGTGTCACTTACGAGTCGGACAATATTTGGGGTTCATTTTGACTCAAAATGGAAAGTATAAAGAGCATATTGAAATTCTGGTGCAAAAGGCAAGAATAGCTGTAGAAAGACTGAGAATGGTGTGGGAGAGAAAGTTTCGAAAGTCAGTGAGAATAAGGTGCAAGATAATGGATGTATGTGTCAATAATATTATGTTGTATGGAGCAGAGGTATGGGCGGTGGAAGAAAGAGAGTTTCTAGAAAGGGTGCAGATAGGATGCATGAAAAGGATGTTAGTATTGGATAGAGACACGCCTAGTAGAATTGTTCTGCAAGAGTTGGGGCAATACAAAATATGGATAAAAGGAGTAAAAAAAAATGATGCTTTTTGAGAGGAAGGTTGTGATGGATGACAACAACAGGCTAGTAATGGAGATGTATGTAGAAGGTATAATGAAGGCGTAGAAGAAAGAGTGTATGAATGACTAGTTAAGTGTAGAATGAAAGTGAATGAGAGAGTGGGATGGTCTGTATGTAGGTGGATGGAGAAATTAGTGGAAAGCAAGGAAGGAATAAGAGATGTAGATGAAAGAATGATGGATGTGGAAAGGCAAGAGAGAGAAAAAAAATCTGAAAAGAGCAGATACAATAAATGGGATAAAGAATGAAGAAGGGATGTGTGAGTATCTTCTGTCAGGTTTAGATATGAGTGAGAAAAGGATGATTGCGAGGTTTAGGTGCGGTAATGAAGAAGGAAGGAACAAATTTTGGTTAAATGAGAATTAAAGGTTAAATGAGATTCGGTTCCGGTTCGGGTTCCTGCTTTCGATTTAAAATTTTATCATTACAAGATGTCACGATGAATTTTTTTATGTCACTTCATTTTACGACTGGGTTAACAAACGGCTTTGTAAAAACAGTCTTATAACATTTACTAAAATATGGTTACCGATAGTTCATAATTATTAATAATATTGGTAATAGAATTTGTTAGAACACAATTATGCTGACTTTTCTAATACATAACAAACCGACCATCAACAATTTATTATACATATTAACCTAATTTTAAAAGCTAATATTTCACCACTGACGTTTTATTTTCTACTTCATTTCTTATTTTAATATTTACAAAACCCGTAAAAGATCTCAGAAATTTGCGTTTCTTCGAAGATTAAACAATTATAGTTTGGTCAAGATATAAAATTTCACGTTTTTCACTTTCTATTTTTCTTTAAATATTAATATTAACACGAGTGCAGAACTCCTCTCTAATAGAGGTACCGTAAAATCGGGATACCTTTAATTCTAGGTATACTTTGATCAACACTTCGTACGATCGTCTACAGCGCAGCCAACGATCGCGGCCATATTGAATTTTTGTGCAGTTGGTTTCATCGATAGTCGCGCTAGCCTTTAGTACCGCTTCGAACTCAAGATCGATACGTATCTCGACGTTATTCATATGTTTTTAATCGGTCAAGGTTGGTTATATTTATTTTGTTTGAGAAACTTCATGTCCAGAATCGGTGAGTTTGGGAATTAAACTTATGTCTCTATTTGGGAGGGGCATTCATAAGTATTTACCTTAGATTCTAATAAACATAATTTTTGGAGAAAATTTTATTTCAAGAGGTAACTTTGATCAGGATCTGAAGTAACATTGATCAGTCAATGTTTCCTCATGACATAGATCGCGTTGAATAAATTCCAAAATAATAATTTTGTTAAGTGTATGTTTTTTAGAAATACCATGCAAGCATTAGAGAGTCCTATGCAGCCGACAATAGCACAAATATACCCCGGAGACGTTAGAAGATGCTTTGCAGACAGTAGTCGACGGTACAGCCACAATTCGCGAGATTTCAGGGCGATTTAAAATTCCTTTTGGTACAGTCTAGAAGAAATATAAAGAAAAGCATGTAAGAGTATCTGGTTGAACAACAGTCTTCACTAAAAATGAAGATCTGGCCATCCTCGAAGCAACAGCCAAATGTTCGTATTGGGGATTTCCATAAAATCTTATGGGGATAAGAATTGTTGTAAAGTATTATTTGGATAATAAGGGTAAAACCGTGGATACTTTTAAGAACAATCTTTTTGGAGTGGACTGGACGTACTTAATAGACTTAATAGACATAAAAATTCGTTTGGATAAAGATTGGCAAAAAACAATATAAAACGAACAAGAGTTGAAGTATCACGAAAAACTCTAGAGACGTTCTATGACAACTTGGAAAACATAATAATAAATCTACCAAGTTCTAACATATTCAAATATGATGAAGCTAATTTATCAGACGACCCTAGAAAATAACGTGGTGTTTACATACGCGGCGTAAGGTACCCAGAAAGGGTTATGAACTGCTCAAAGAGCTATACCACAGTCATGATATACAGTTCGACCGATGACACGTAATTACCACCCTAAGTTGTGTTGAAAAGCGTCCATCTTTACGACTCATAGAAGGAAAATGGACTAAAAGAACTGCCATGTTGTGATAAGCAGTATTGCAACTTAGGCACACAGTACAATCGCACAGCAAGCGGATGGATGGATGGTGCTACTTTCATAAAATGGTTTAAAAGCTCTTTTCTACCCCACGCCAATCGTCTAGAAGGTAGAAAAGCCTTAATAGGTGATAATTTTTCATTACATATGGACATCCATGTTTTAAACATGTGTGCAGAAAATGACAATGACTTCGTCTGTTTAGTCCCGAACACCACGCATCTGTGGCAATCCCTAGATGTTGGGTTCTTTAGGCCAATGAAGAAAGCTTGGTGCGCTACACTCTTGGAATGGAAACTTTGAAATATACAACTTTCAACGGTTTCCAAAGAGAAGTTTGTTACTCTTTTGAAAAGAACTTTGAATACTATGGATGAAAAACCTGCACGAGTTAGCAGTCAGTCTCGAGAAGAAGCCGACAATATACAATCGGCAATCAAACGAAACATCATAAATTGATTTCGTTCTTCCAGTATTGTTCCACTGGATCGTCGACAAGTTTTCAAAAAATTGACACGAGAAGTGGAAGAAGATTCTGCAGTTGGAGTCAATGTCTCACCTGGATGTAGCATATCTACGGAAACTGCTAGAAATGAGCTGGATAATAATAATTTAGACAGTGGGGATGAAGGTGATAACCTCTTATCCAGCACAGCAGCATAAAATGCAGAGCATTCCGCATCCGCCACCTCTGTCAGACTTTGATCGAGAATTTGAATAGGAGCAAATATATGCAGGAGATTTCACCATAGGTCGATTCGTTTTGACAAAGGTTGCTTCGCAACGAAGAAAGAAAACATACATATTGTGTGCGGTAGTCGATCCAGAAATCATTGTGATGGGGATTAAATCGATTGGAAAAAATAAAAATCAATTTAAATTCGTTGTTCATGATGTTCCCGTTATCAAAAAAAAATTATATAAAATTTCTGGACGATCTTTCAATGATGAGAATCTTTACTACAAATTTGAGGCTGACATTGAAATTTTCGTAGTTAAGAATATAATATTTTTTTATGTTGACCCATTTCGGCACGTTTAAAACAAAAAGAAAATTTAGTATCAGCGCCTTATTCTCGAGCTTTATAATTGTAAGAGAAAGTTTGTGTTCTTGCTTTAAATAGATTTTTGAATCAATAAGACGATATTTTCATTTGATCAATCTTTTCCCACTTCGAAAATTTGCTTATATTTTCAAAAATGTAATTCCTAATTGTTTTAAAGACTCTTGATCATTCTTTAAATAAGATTTAAAGAAGTGGACGGTTATTGAGCAAACTACCATAGATCCGTTTTATGGTCAAAATACAGGAATAAATATTAGTTTCTGATTGTCCCATATGCTAATTAATTAAGTCTTAAATAAATGCTTTTACATAGAGAGTTATGCATGTAGCAAGTGCATCGACCGACGTCACCTAATAGAGGGGGAGAGCACACATGTGTTTATAGTACAAGTGTTAATTAGCTACGAATTAATCAAGCTTGATTTTAACTTGATTTGATTTTAACAAAAAAAAAAGAAACCCGATCAAAGTATCCCCAAACACAAGTTATAACTGATCAGGCTATTTTTATTTTACATGAAGATTATATACTATTTACTAAATCAAGTAATACGAATTTTAATGAATGAAAGGTGCTAATTAGAAAATGATATGTAACATATATGAGAGAACAAGTTCGAGAAAATTACCGTTGAGCCGCGGGTGGATGGCTATTTCTGTTATCAGGTATCAAGCTTTATCAACAACCATTTTTTACAAAACGTCAGTGTATGTGTATAAGTGAATACACACTAACTCTGTTCTGAACCTATCTCATCGATTATAAATTATTATATTAAATATTCTATGTATGCTAGAACATTGATGCTCGACGTATGCGATGTGTTTTTAATTAAATTGAAATAATTCCTAAACTAGATCTAATTTAAAGATTCGCTTCTACAATATCATTCCAACAACTGAATGATATTGTAGAATTAGTCCAAAACTGAAATGCTATTTTTGGACTAATTAACACCTCTTACAAATCATGATGAGCCCTGTGTTTATACTAATCAAGCAAGGGACTTTCAAGTAGAAAAAATAAGCAAATACAATATAGAAATTACGGTTTTCACCCGTACAATTGTTCAACCAGATTGGCAGTTCTTCGGTTTACTCTTGGTTATGAATAGGCTATCTGATTATGAATATTTTGATTCACTTACTGATTTAACAATCTCACTTTTGCATTGTTCAGAAAACAATACATTTTTTAATATTTACACCAGGTCTCCAACAAAAAAATCATCTCCCAACAAAATCATCCCCAGCTTTTCCCTCAACAAAAAAATCATATGAATATGAATATTTTCTTCTCCGGTCCTGCTTGTTGATACGAGGAGGATGTCTCTGAATATCCTTCACAGTCCTTCACAGTTGAAACAAACAGTTGTGTTTTTTCTTGGGCTATCTGGTTATGAATTTTCTTTCTGTCCTCCAATGAAATCGTTTTTCCACATATTTTTTTACATCGACAAGACGGTCCTAAGGAGGCTTTGGCGCACATTTCTTTTCAGGCTGGGATATCCCTAGCCAGTCAGTCTCTTTATTTTGGTGACATTACGCTTCCAATTCCTATTGTCTGATTTCAAGCGAGGTGTATTTTGATTGTTGAAAGTCCCTCGCTTGATTAGTATAAACACAGGGCTCATCGTGATTTGTAAGAGGTGTTAATTAGTCCAAAAATAGCATTTCAGTTGTTGGAATGATATTGTAGAAGCGAATCGTTAAATTAGATCTAGTTAAGGAATTATTTGGACCATCAATGTTGTAACATATATAGAAGATTTAATATAATAATTTATAACCGATGAGATAGGTTCAGAACTGAGTTAGTGTGTATTCACTTACACACATACAATCACGTTCTGTAAAAAATGGGTGTTGATAAAGCTTGATACCTGATAGCAGAAATGGTCATCCACCCGCGGTTCATCGGTAATTCAGTAATAATTTTTATTTTTCTTCTCAAAAAGTACTTGATTTAAAAATGCCCTATTCTCAGGAATTGTTCTTATTGAAAACCCGATATAACACGATTTTTTTTATTCTATCTATACTAAAAAACAAAAAAAGTTTTGAAAATAAAATTGGATCAAATTATACTTAAATTACGTTACACACATTATATTCATTCCATTATATTTAATTTTTGTTCATTTGTATACATATTTTATTTACTCAGGATTCAATTATTTAATCATATTCCTAACGTCAATATCTATTATTGAAATTGTTGTTAACTTCATTAATTATTACTAGACTGTTTTACTATACAAAGACTTCTAAAATAAGGTAGTGCAGAAAATTCAATCTTAAAGCGTAGTGTATCCTATAGAATTTATACAATTTTAATAATTAACTTAAAAGCTATCACGAAAAATGACAAACTTTAGAACTTACTTTGAGTTTCTCTGATGTAGTTCTTAATTCTAAACGATGCACAAAAGGATTTAGTATTGCACTATCTTTGTTTAAAATATCAGCCGCTAATTTCGCATTCATATTTTATTAATTATTATGTTTTTTTAATATGTATAACTAACTGCTTTAACTTTTGACTATTGTATAAGACACTAATTATTATTATTAAATAAATGATGACATTTTCTTATTATTACCGTAGCATTTCCGTCTTGATAATCAAAACAAATTTCTCGAACAACAAATTATTGAATAATGTGCAACAACATGTATAAGACTTATACCAAAGGTTACTTAAGTCGCGCATCTATAATGTTCTTGAGTTGTACCCGCACACTCTAATACCTTTTTGCGCTACGAACTATCTTGTTTCGTCTCTCTACTTCTTATTGCTCGTGTAATTATCGATGGTTCGGCGAGTACACCGTTATACTTTCTTTTGCAGTGAAATACGATGTACTTGCTTATATCGTTTTGTTGCTTAATATTTTTAAGCAAGAATAATAATCTACGCTTGTTGTGTCTTGATCATCTATTTTCTCTTAAAGAATTCACGCCGATCGCGTCTCAATCCCACCTGTTAAAATTTTATAGCTTTCTTACTTTTTTGGCGCCACGACGGAAACGAAACTTGTTACTTGAAATGATAATTATTTGATACTAGAAAATTAATTTAAAGTTTTTTCGTACCGGAACACTTCTTTCTTTTTTCCCATGACTTGTTTCTAACACACGGATTCATTGTCAAGCTGTAATTAATAAGTAAATATAGCACTTCCTGATTCAATTTCTTTTATTTCGTGACCCATTTCACTTTTTTGTAAAAGCATCTTGCTCGTAGCTTAAAATTTCTGAACTGTATACATATCTCCATCCAAGTAGATTAGGAATGCGTTTAGGCAGTCTCACCGCTGACTTTAATCCGCATCCAGTCCACGAGGACTGTGGGACTTAACTGCCTCCAAGTTGACACGTGTAGTCCGGTAGGCCTGTTAAACATCTAGGACCTCGGTTCATTTGTTGCGGTGTAACGACGCCCACACACGGAACCTACAGTGTCGTGACGTCGTACAATGATAGTGCTAGCTTGACCTATTTAATACACTAACGGAACTCCCACACGCGACGCGACAAGCGACAAGCGACGCTACTAATTGGGAGCCTAGCGACTATCACAAATGGCACAAAGTTTTCTCACAGATGAAACGATCAGTTTAAAGTAAGACTGCACTTCTGAACAGGTGTTGTTGTTCCTCCGATCCTCAGAAACCTTCTGAGGGCTCAGATAGCTGCAGTTGGCAAGTAAACAAAGTGTCCTAGATCTTGCGAGTAGCTGCAATACACTTATTTACTAATCAGTAAAACACCATTAAAGTTTTAACTAAACCGTCTATTATTCTTTAGACAAACAGAGAAAAAATATAATAATGCACAATAAAAATCAAATGAATAAATGTTCAAATACGAATATCAAATCAAAAAGCAATATCAATAATAATAAGCAAATTTGTTAAGCGGGGCTATAAATGTTATCAGAACAATAATTCATTTTTTATATATACAAAAAAACGGAGCATAGCATATAAGCGGTGTATTAATATTAGTCACCAATTACGGCGGTGCATCTAAAACAAATTATTGAAATAATAAAAAAATATGGTTACTAGCAATTGATAGACAGTTCGCAAACCTGGGATAGTTAAATTTACATATTCTGGTGCAGGCGGTGGGTACGGAATGCGATTTAGAAATTAACTAATGTAACACCCCAAAGTTCGTTGATGTTATTATTCTCAGCGGGTCGTGCAGCATGGACCAGAGCCAAACATAAATGTTGCGCACCGAAGTACGCTGACGCTACAGTGTCCGATACCGGCACAAGCCACACTACACACTCATGTGAAAGGTTGAAAGGAAATTTCTCAATACCCCGAAATACGATGGGCTTGTCGGGTGACTAGCTCTAGCATATACTAGAGCTGAGCGCAATAGCAGCGTTTCGAAGTCCGATGACGTTGGCTATGCGCAACACTGGTACAAACCACAACTATACACTTTAATTAATAAGGTAAGGAATTTTATCAACACCCCTAAGTTCGCTGGCGTTGACTGGTGACTAATTCTAGCGTATACATAAGCTGCACACTTACACAACGCCTCGAAACCCGTCGACTTTATCTGTGCACAGCACCGGTATATTCCAGAATTATACATTCTGGACAGGCGGTAAGGAAGTTTATCAACACCCCTAAGTTCGTTGGTGTTGACCGGTGACTAGTCATAGCATATACCACAGGTGAACACTTAAGCAACGCCAATGGACAAGAATCACGGTGTAACTTGTGTAGAGGAAACAGGTAGCGGAAAGGAGTGACGCTATTCAAAAAAATAAAATTAAAAAAAACGAAAATCAAAATCAAACATGCAAAATGCTAAACACTATATGCTATGCGGTGACTCTTACTTAATTTACGTTTATCTCGCTCGCGTTGCTCGGTTCGGCAGGGTTCTGATGAGATGCGAAACGTTGAAATGTATTAGTAATATTACTGTTTGACAAAAAAAATTTATAAGTTTACAAATAGGATTAATAGTTTATCCAAGTGAACAACCCTATAATTTTCTTAGTGTAAATGTACTATTAGGAATACTAAATTTCCAATAATATATATATATATATATATATTATAAATGTAAAACGTCGTAAGCACTATTATATATCATTTACTTTGTGACTCTAGTTTCGGGCGTGGGCCCGACTCAGTTCGATAATGAGCCCACGCCCGAAACTCGAGTCACAAAGTAAATGATATATAATAGTGCTTACGACGTTTTACATATATAAAATATTTATAATGGAGCACGTAACAAAGGTAATACATAAAATATTTCCACCTAGTCAAGGTAAAATCATCAATAACTATTACTACAAGAAATTAACGTTAGACAAGACAATCGCAAATAAACAGTGTTTATTCAATAACATAACCCCAAAACATGCAAATATCAAATACAGAAGCAACACCAAAACAGGAATAATTAACAAGAAGAAATGCGAACGACTAATAATACAAGGTGGAATACAAAACCACTACAGCAAGAAACAAGAAATAACTAAACAACAAGAGTTCGATGAAATAAGAGTGCTTACGCCCGAAACTCGAGTCAGAAAGTAAGTGATATATAATAGTGCTTACGACGTTTTACATATGTAAAATATTATAATGGAGCACGTAAGAAAGATAATACATTATATATATATATATATATATATATATATATGTAAAATGTGAGTATACAAAATGTATACATGCCATCATTTCTTATACTTGTATGAAATATAAAATTTGACTTTAAATCTAAGTACAATATTTAGCTATATCACAATAGCTTACATATGTTCTCACCGAATAAATCTCATTATTCTAATTTGTGAGAACTTAATATTAACTGCAAAATTAAAAAATGTTACCAACTTACGACGAGATCTCGTTTCGACGACGTATTTGCGTACTCATCAGGCAAGTGCATGTAACAGTTTCAATCTAATGGTACTTTGTGAAAAAATCGAAATGTTGGTTGCCGTGTTCAACCACAAGACTCCACCACAGTTTCGAAACGCATTACACAATAAGTTTTCAGACTTTCTCTAAACCTCGACAATACCAGATATGTCTTTGGCAAAACGTTGGCACACTGAAATGCCTACCACGCGAGATATAACTCCGAAGACAAACA
>WYDF02048968.1:0-12166 GCA_009867245.2 Adranes taylori | reverse complement strand
CTTTTTTGAATATTGTTGTATTGGCCCCGTAATATCTAATGTATAAAATTGTTGTAGACAGGTGACCAAAAATTGTACAATGTTTGGGATAATTTTTGGTCACCTGTCTACAACAATTTTATACATTAAATAATTTTTATATTTTATAATTATATTTTTGGAATAAAATATTTTTTTTGTGCATTATGTGCATTATTATCCAACTGTAAATTAACCTTGAAAAAATAAATGGTGTCCGCCACCCGACCGGCATTCTAGAATATGCTGTGGGGTGCAAAAAGGTTGTGGATCCCAGATCTAGAGACTAACTCTTAGCAATGCAGATACGTCATCCAAAATAGCACAATAACGAGAAGTAGATCTTTTGGTGTCGAAAGTCCTTGCCTTGTATAGAGCATGTGACAGTTACGTCATGTCACCCAACATCTACAAGCATGCAACGCAAAAACTTGTATGTTTATTACTTGTACACTAGCAGTTCTTGTATTTCTAAAAAAACTACAAAGTTAGTTTCTATAAACTAATGAATCTGGTTCCAAAGCCACTCATATTTCAGATGTCCCGCACATTAATAGTACTTCAAACGTACTTTGTGAGTCCTAAAATTTCACATTCCGATGTCAGTCATACATTCTCTGCATTTCTCTCTTTCTCCAAGCATTTTATTCTTCCTTCTTAGACTCTTCCTTCTTGGACATCCGAAGTATAACACAGTTCCCTTGTTTCTTAAACGTATGTTTTCATATGGCATCAATATCTTAATTCTTCAGAAATTTAAATGCTATAATCTTGAATTGCATCACTTCCTGAATCTGAATATTCATTCTGATCATCTACAATATTTTACAGTAGTTCTATTAGCCGTTGTAGTTAAATAGGAAGCGGTTTTGAAGTCTCTACTCTGAAACTTCAACGGTTTTTGACTCCTTCTCAAAAGCACACGGTGCGTCGGATATCTTCTCTTGGATATCTTCTCCCTAGGTCAGTCCGTGGCAAAATCGGTAACAAAATTAAATATTTTTCAATTTCTATTTATAGAAATAAATTTACAATCTCTTAGACCAGCAAATACTCATATTTAGGAAGTTGTTATTACAGTCCTGTGAAGGAACCTTTACTAAATTGTTCGCACAAATCATTACAAGGGCAAGGCATGTTGGGCAAATTGTCAAAGTCTACAAACGTCAATTTAACATCTGCATATTATATTCATAGGGTATAATACTTTAGTCCCTATGAATATATCTGATTAATATAATCAAATATAAATTTTTCTATCAATTTAGATACATATTTTTATTAATTGGGCCAAAATATTTCATAAAAATAATTCAATTTTCATTAATAAAAATTAATGGCATAACAAGTTGTAGTTACATTTAATCTATTCCAAACTTGACGCGAATGAAGATGTTTCCAATCAATTCCATCATTTCTGTGCTCTAAGGTTGTCTGAATTTTTACCGCTTTCTTTTCCAAATAAATTTCCTTGCAACAATTGCTAGAGCCACTGATCTTGTCACTTTAAAACTACGATTTTCATTAGGACCGTTATCTGAAACTATCCATTGCATGTGGAACGAATTGCACTGCTTTTGAAATAGTACGAATAGTCTACACTTCTTTTCTGGAATCATATAAGATGTATCAGTTTCGCCTTCCAACGCATATCAATCAAGGCTTCGTTACTAAATTCCTTATCGAGCGATACCCATCGCTCATCAATATCGTCATCCTCCATGCCCCCAAACTTTGCTGCTCCAGATAAATTCAGCAAGTTCTTCACAAGCAGTTGCTACAACATCAATCTGTATCCATATTTCACACCAAACACCATTCATGGATGCTGTTTTACTTATATCCATGATAAGTTGATATTATCGATAACCATCTTTAGATCACATGTTATCCAGAATCCTTTCATAGTAGATTTATCTGATCCATCAGTTGCTACAATTAGCTGGTCAAACGTTCTTCGTAGGTAATAACATTTAAAGTTTGAGATAACACCTTGCTCCATCAGTTTTATGCTGATGTGGCATAAAAACTTACATAAAAACTTTTATACTTTTTAACAACTTACCTACATAAATTGGATATCCTGGGGCATTGTCTAATAAAAACACATTTTAAAATCAATATTTTGACCATAACAAGGCTTTCAGCGAAATTTTCTATCCAATCCTTTAAAATAGTAGTGCTAATATTTTTCAAAGCTCTTGGATTTTCAGAATAGCACACAAGAGAAGGTTTAAATTTAAAATCAGCTTCTATATTTCCTCCTAGTAGAAATGTAAGCTGATCTTTGATACTAAAAAGCTGATCTTTGATACCTTATCCGAAAATAGACATCGACGATTAGAACTTGTTTATCAGAATATACACCTTTTTCAGTAATCGCTTTTAGGTCAGATTTAAATGTATTAGCCCCTGAAAAATCTGCACTTTCACAAGAATTTTTTTTTTCATTTCTTGTGTCGAAGTTTCCTTTAATACTCAAGCTATTAAGCGCGTTCAAAAAGTAGCGTGTCATAGCGCCGGAGTAATTTGACCTTGAAAAAAAAATTTGGTACTCTAAATATGTAGGTTCCTATGAAAACTAGAAAAATGAAACTTGGGAAACTTATGTAAGACCAGGGTGCCTTAATTCTGTCACGGTGATCGACTGAACATACTTCATCAATATTGAGCAATAACAATTTTTTTCAATAAGTTTTTAGTAACACCCTGTATATTTTCTTATATTTTAGTAGCCCTTCTGATTTTCTTTACTACGATACCACATATAATCGGTCCACTACATGTAAGACATACATAATAGCTAATATATGCAAAGTTACAGGAAAAATTATTCTATGTTGTATGAGACGTATAACTGCTTTCGCAATTGAATAAATGTTGTTATCAGTGGCGGGTGCACATAATATTTGGAGGGGCTCGAAATGATTATTTTATTGAGAAATTCAGTTTCTAAATTAGAAGACTGAAATTTTGCTGGCATATAGTATATTGTATTATGCGTTGAATGAAAGTAATGCCATCCTCACAAGTGCTATAGAGCGCAATGTTGTCACATTTAAAATTTTACAAGCTTTTTGATATATTTCAGGAACTATAAAACATTTGAAACATTTTTTTCAAAAATTACAAACTAAGATATATACAAGGTGTTTATTGTTTTGTAAAATTTGCGATCGATTTACTTGAGACCGGCTATGGTACTACTTTAAATAGGTCAGTTCCTATGAAAGTTGAAAAAATGAAGCTTGGGGAACAAGTGTAAGACCCAGGGACCTCAATTTTACGCAAAGCAGGCACGAAGAAGAAGTGACTCAAAAGCGGTAGTGGGGAAAAATGAAGTCAAAATCGGCAGCAGACCGCGCCCAAGCGGACAAATTCATAAGACCAAGCGACGCCACACTGCTCTGTCTGACATGCTTCGCATGATTGCGAGTGATTCCAAGGTCTGGCGTGCTTCATATGCGAGAATGTTCTTTTAGAAATTAGCCGAAAAGAGAGTCAAGAGGGATCGTAGGCCATGCCAAACCGGACTGCAGCTGTCTACGCCGTTGGCAAATACGGGGAAAATATGAGTCAAGAGAGGCCGTACGCCGCGGAAAACGGACAGTCCGCACCGTAGGCAAATATGGGGACGAGGGGATTCATGGGTAGGCGGGGAATTCATGATGTTAGACTACTGTTGTTTAGTTTACCCTAAACACTATGGTACTAATCGAATTTAATAGACGATTTAAAAGGTGACAATCAAAACTAAAAGGTTCAACATTTGTTTTATGCAAGATATGACAAAATCTAGGATTTCCAGTATATGAACGTCCAGTGATCCAGTGAACGTCCAGTGAACTTCCAGTGATCACGTCGACGAATTTTTATTAAAAGTAAACTTCTTTTTTTTTTTGGTGACATGTTTGGATTGTAATGATTTATCAGCTTTAACTAAATCTCTTATTTGTTCAGCATCTCGATTACAAATTGCCCTTACTATAGTAGTAGCTAAGCCAAAAATGTTTCCAATATCAACAGCTTTCTCTCCAGCCGTAAAATGTTTTAAAATTTCCAATTCAGTACCAAGCTTATTTGCCACCGTTCACTTTAATAAAATTGATTGCATTTTTTTTTTAAATTAATGACCCTAACTAGCCTCAGTAATTAATTTATGAATTTATTAATTAATTTGAACACTCTAAAATTAGTTAAGTGTATAATTTAGCTATATACAACAAGATACAATTTAAAATTAATTTTGAAATTGTTACAATTATTTAAATAATTATAATTTTATTACATCATGCATTTAATATTAATAATAGTTTTAGAGAAACATAAAGTGTAATCATAATTTCAGAATTTTAGAAATGACAAATAATTTGGATATCATTAAAATGTAATAAAACTATTATAGAAATATTATACCATTCTGTTTTATCAAAGCAAAAAAAACAAATATAACGATGTTGTCCAACACATTGTGATTTCCAACACAATTTGCTCTTATTACATATTTAATTAATTTAATAATAGTATTCACTTTTATCATTTACACAACATTACATATAATCTAAAACAATAGAATAGGGTATTAAAAGAAAAGGCTTAAAAACTAATTAGCCGGTGTTTCCCAAAGTCGTTTTTGTTGTCTTAAAATTAATGCTTACAGAATTTATGATTTATAATGCCACAATAAGAGGGTGGTTTGACATAAATCTAACATTCGATAGATGGCGTTAAAACCGAACTGGATGCTCCTTATGGCGAGTCTGTCGCAGTCGCTAGCAACCGTTCAATGTTGGAAAGCTGAATTTGTTCGAGTGTTTTTGATGATGACCACCCAGGGCCCAAACCATATGGATGTTGATTCGAATTGCACGAATCAAAATCCGTGAGGTAACAGAAGCTGCAAATATATCAACTAAGCGTATACACACCACCACACACAAATATTTCGATATGAAAACACTATTCCCGCGATGGGTGCTGCATTTACTCACTATCGAGCAAAAACGCACACGTGTGACAGATTCGGAGAAGCTTTTGGCCAAAATAAACCGTAATCCAAAGGATCTTTTTCGACGATATGTCACTGGTGATGAACTGTGGGTCCACTACTACAAGCAGGAGATGAAGAAACAGTCAAAACACTGGAGAAAAAGCGGCGATGGCCCACCGAAGAAAGCAAAGACAACCTGATCGGCCGATAAGGTGATGCCGAATGTTTTTTGGGATGCGAAAGGCATCATTCTTATTGATTAATTGGCAAAACGTTAAACCATAACTGGTGATTAGCACACAGCATTATTGAATCGTTTCGATGCCTAGTTGAAGAAAAAAACGCCCTGGTTTGGATCGCAATAAAATTCTCTTCCATCATGACTACACACTCGCTCACAGAGCGGCAGGCATGCAGGCAAAATTGAACCAATTAGGCTACGAAGTGACCTACCATGCTCGATATTCATTAGATCTTGCCCCGTGCGACATGTTTCTGTTCCCGAACCTAAAAAAAATAGCTGGGACGATGCCGTTTTGCACCAAACGATGAAGTGATGACCGAAACTTCACACTATTTTAAAGAGCTCGACGAAAATTGCTTTTCGGAAGGGATGAAGAATTTGGAAACTTAGCTTAAAAAGTGTATTGCCTAAAAAGGGGACTATATTGAAAAATATATGATAGAAAAACAAAAATCTGGCGTTTTTATCTTTCATATACCATATAAGTATGTAATACGTATAGGTATATGAAAGATATAGAATTCATGTTTTGAGAATTTTTTCTATTTCACCTTAGTACGTTTCTTGTATTGAAACTACTGCAATCCGCTAATACGCAATTCAAAGAGGGGGTCATAAGGAACAATTTCTCAATTTTTGTAAAATAATGGTTCTTGCTCAAAAAATTAAAAGAAGGCTGATTTTTCGGTGGAGGTGCGTATGTACGTACGTACGAATGCATGTTCAAGCATTTATCCTTTCCTATGGGATAGATCTGAATGAAATTTGGTAGATAGGTGTAGATTATGAATCCGCAGAAACACTTTTTCATTTTCTTTTATATATCCAATATGGCGGACAGAAGCCAACAATTTTTTTGTTCAACAATTTCGTATTCAAATTAGGAGATTGAAATTTTGCACACATATAGCACACTTGTATTATGAGTCGAATAAAAATGTCCCATGCCAAATTGTATAGGAAACGGTGTTGCCACGTTTGAAGTTTAACAAACTTTTTGAAATATCTCAGGGACGATAAAAGGTAGGACATTCAAATAAACTTTATTCTATAGGCTACATAAAGGCCATTCGACTTTATTTAAAACATTTTTTTCTATAATCACAATTTAACATATATACAGGGTTTATTTTATTGCAAATTTTGGGATCCATTATCTCGAAAAGTTTCGGAAGAATTTTTTTTCCGGAAGAACAGCCTGGATATTTTCCTATATTTTGGTAGCCCTTGTAATTCTATTTTAAATACTACCACACATGATGGGTCTAGCTCTTATCGTTTCAAATATATGATCCTTAATAGCTTAAAATGTCGCAACTTGACAACCGACATTCAAGAGTCATATATACATGTAAGGCCTACGCGATAGCTCATAAATAGAAAGTTAGTATTATTTTACGGATGTATGTAAACATTATTTTACGTTGTATGAGATATATAGACTGTGCTTTTACAATTGAATAAATGTTGTTATCAGTGGCGGGTGCACACTATAATTTTGGGAGGGGTTTAAGATGATTATTTTATTGAGAAATTCAGTTTAAAAATTAGAAGACTGAAATTTCGCTCGCATATAGAATATTGTATTATACATCGAATGAAATTAGTGCCATGGAGCGCGACGTTGCCAGATTTAAAATTTTACAAACTTTTTGATATATATCAGGAATTATAAAAGAAATTATGAATAAACTCATAATTTACGAATTATGAATAAACTATATTATATAGGCCAATAGCTCGTTCAATTTTATTTGAAACATTTTTTTCTAAAATTACAATCTAACATATATACATGGTGTTTTTTTGTTTTGTAAACTTTGCAATCCAATTACTTGAGACCAGCTGTTGTACTACATTAAATATCTCGGTTCCTATGAAAGTTGATAAAATAAAACGAGGGGAACAAGTTAAGACACAGGGACCTCAATTTTACGCAAAGCGAACATGAAGAAAAGTGACTCAAAAGCGGTAGTGGGGAAAACTTAAGTGAAAACGGCAGCAGAGCGCGCCAAAGCGAACGAAAAGACCATGGCAATTTGCCGAAAAGAGAGTCAAGACGGGGGTCGTAGGCCATGCCAAACCGGACAGCGCAGTTGTCAGCGTCGTAAGCAAATAGGCGATTTTTGGCTTACGTTAGTTTAATTTCATTTAGCCTAAGCAACTATTGTGCTAATTGAATTTAGTAGACGACTTAAAAGATGACAGTCAAGACTAAAAGGTTCAACTTTTGTTGTATGCAAGATATAACAAAACGTAGGACTTTCACTATATGAAAGATGGGGTTGCGATTACGTCCACGATTTTTTTTTACTTAGCCTTGATTTCCATGAAACCACCCTCATACCTACTTGTTATTTAAATAACTGTTATTTAAAATATGAGGGTGGTTTCGTGAGAATTTGTAATATGCAATAACAATATTTTATAGATATTTCTATTTATAATACGTCTAGGGACTCTGTTCGCTATTTTAGTCGACTGACATTTTTATTGGAGATAGTAATAAATTCAAAGTTTGTTAGGTCTATTCATTCCATTCCATTAGAAAAAGTAAAAGTAATAGATTAGCGAACTGTATAAAAAAATGATTTGTTATAATTGTTCTTTGGTCCTGAGGGTGCTTATGAACGAAACATCTCTTACGCCAATTTCAATTATCAAAGTCAATGGAATTTTGTTTTCAGGCCAAGAAGTTCTCGTAATTCCTGCTGAGTTGCTT
Source organism: Adranes taylori (assembly GCA_009867245.2). NCBI lineage: Eukaryota > Metazoa > Arthropoda > Insecta > Coleoptera > Staphylinidae > Adranes > Adranes taylori. The sequence goes on along the minus strand of WYDF02048968.1, from coordinate 4,192 downwards.
GGTGGTTGAATTTCAATTATTTCATTTAGTAATGCAATCATAAATCATTACAAATTGCTTAAACATTATAACTTTAAAATTAAATAAATTGCTATTTATAGTTACTGAACAAGTGATAGTTCTATAAGGACTTTAGTTACACTTGTTGGTTAGATGAGAGCGTTTTTAATTTTTCTTTATCGTATCTAATTAAAGAAATACTGGTAATATTGGAGTAACTTAATTTTGGAACAGCAGGTGGTAAATAAAGAAACGACCAGCGTAAAGTCTAATTAAGAAATATCGTTTATTCGTAAAACTTCTCAGTGTAATATATGAAAATCTACGTCTTTTCTTTTTAGCATTTTTCTTATTAATTGGACCTTAAAACATCCATGAATTAGTTACTTAATTGTCGCGTGCCATAATGACATAATTATACAAATTTTTAAATATATATCTTAGTTAAGCTAATATTTAAATATATATGTTGTTTGTTTGGTACATATGAAATTTAAAACCTTTGAACATAATCAGTGAGCCAGTTTACTTTATTTATGCATAATTATTTTAAAAACATGTGTACTCATTTCTTTTGCTTTTTCTAAGAGGATTTTTTTTATTAAATGATCTTAGAGGCTTCATATAAATCAAAATGTACTAAATGCCATAAAATTAGTAATAACAATACATGAAATCAGAAATCAGAAAAACAGAAATCACAAATCAGAAAATCATTACAATGAGTATATCTAAATTGTTGCTTTGTAACGTTGATACGATCAGAGAGAGTGGATAAGTACTATGGAGGATAAGCACCATAGTACTTATCCTCCAGATAACCCCACTAATCTTAAGGTAATACTAATATTCAATATTTGGAGATATCCTAGAGAATGGGAACCGTGGCTCTCATACTCCACATATCCCCTCTTAGTTAATGAATCAAGTTACAACAATCAATCAGAAATTGAATTTAAATACATTATGAAATATCAATCGCAAGTTATTTTACTTCGTGATTTACCACGTATAGTTTCAATGGTTAGATTGCTATTATACAGTTTCAGCCATTTCGAGCCATATTCAGACTTACAGACTATTAATACATGGCGATTAATAGTCTGTAAGTCTGAAGGTGACTCCAAACGGTTAAAACTTTAAAGTAACAATTGAAACTATACGTGATATACATATAAATGTTTTCGTGGAATTATCTTGGAGTATAATCACTGTAGTGCTTCTCCTCCAAATAACTCTACCGGTTTGAAAGCCAATATACATTTTATTAAACATTGTTTTGAGATATTTGGGGGTATAGCAGCCATGGTTGCCATCCTCCATATATCTCCTTGTAGCATTAGCAATATGTAATATCAAAAAATGATGAAAGATAATTCTGTAAAATACTAATGAAATATATTAGTAAGTAATGCCTTGGAGTCTACAGATTTGAAGAACCTGTAGTCTTCAGACATTACCCTGTTTACTGTAAAAAGTTACACTGAAAAAGAAATGAGTACAAATGTAAATAGTAATACAAGTATAAATCCTAATCCAAATAATTCAAGTGTACTGAAATTGTTATATTTTTGTACGTCCACCTAATTGTGCTTATTATGAAATAAGCAAAACTCTTCGCAAAGTTCTAAATGAAAATATGAACACAAAAGAAAATATTTTATTTTAACGGAATCCTCATGATGAATCAAACTGAATTGAATTGTGCTAAATTGTATCTTAAAATAGTGTTTTAGGTATTTCAACCGTTAAATTTCATGTATCCATATCATTTCTCTCAATACTTCAAGTAGTATAAATTCACGGCTACTGCTCTTCACTATTCTGATTACTTATTTGACAGAATGCAGCAAAATATTGGTGAATGCTTCGGAATCGATTGTCGAACAATATTTTGCTCAGTAAGGGCATAAGGATTCGCCATTCCGATTACTTTTTTTACCGGGAGTTAAGGGTCAACACCTATAGTAGGCATAGTGGGGGACTGACCTCACCGCTGCATCAGTCGCTGATTCAGTCGACCAACAAGCAGAAATAAGTGCTAAGATGGAGAATAAAGAGCTTGCTTGCCCACCGTTTTAACCGAGTTGCGGTTACAGAGGCCCTAAAACACTCCGCTGAGCAGGTCTCCCGGGGTCCCCTCCAAACACCCAGAAATTACATTGCCATTACTTCTGGGTGTTCTTTTTAGGATCATCGATAGCCAGGCATATGTGACCTGGCTAGAGCTTTCGCTTCTTTTGATACGATGAAAATCTAAAATCGTTCATGCTGATCAAATGCATGCAAATTTTTTATGCATATTCCCTACTCCGAATTGGAAATTTTTCAACAATTTTCGTCTTTACATCTTTAATGCCGAATAACAATGAATATTCTGAATATGCTACTGTTGAATACAACCGACATTTCCTTCAAAATTTATGTCAGTGTTACATTAGAATGCCACATTTTTAACATGTGTGTAATAATATTAAGTGCTAACTTATAGTATAAGCTTTACTAAAATTTTACAGTTGAATTAAGCTGAATTTGTAAGGTAAGTGAAAAATACATTTATTTACCGTTCTGATATAAACTTTATCCGTAAAAATCAAATGAAAACAAGCAATTTGTTTAGATAAAACGCATAGTGTTTGTGTTGGGCTCCCTTCGCATTAATTCCAGCAACAAGCAGCCAATCACCCACATAATCGGCAAATAATAATTACCCAATAGGTCTGAACACACCGAAACTTTTCAAAATGATATACAAAAAAATCTTAATTTAACGCGATCCATTCATTTTGGGTATTTGTCTGATTGCTCACAAATAGCTAATTGTTGTATTCTTTTCGTCAATTATCTTTAAATGGTTTATTAAGCACCACATACCAGATTTGCAACTCGTATGTCATACCATTCGGTATTATTACAAGATCGAGATTCAATGCCTCAATTTTTTCCTAACACACAACGTGACCTAGAAATGCATCAAAAACTAGCATGACTCATATCAGCAGACCCATATCACATTGAATCAGTCTAATACCAACTGTTTTATCATCTAACCTAATTCTTGGACTCGAAAAATTTGATTCAGCTTTTCTTTGGGCATTGTTTTACGTTTCAGTATAACGTAACATCGAACATTGTGTCCATCAGCATAACAGCAAGCGCAACAGTAATTCTGGAATGTTTGTAACCAGTTGACTTCAATAAGACCCTTTTTTCGTCTTTCTTATTTACCGTAAGGCATGTCAAAATAGATTGGTGTCTGGTCTGCACTTGCCATATTTCCAATATTATAGTTGCGCTTGTTTAGTAATGGTAACCTGCTGCTGATAAGCCAACTTCAACTTCAAGGGATATTGAGCACCTTTTATTTCGCTTTTGCACTACGAATTTTAACGTTCGCTGCTGAACTTCAATAAACCTTCCATTTTTGGGTGCAATAACAGATTTTCTTGAGGAATTTACATGCTTATATTTCATAAAGTAAATTATGAAATTAACATTTGTTATTACTTGTGTCTCGAAAAAATATTTACCCCGTCTTGATCCGGGACTTGATCCCGGACCTCTCGATTGCTGGTCGATTGATCTTTCCATTGAGCTAACGGACCCTATTCGAAAACACCAATAATGCTTAATATGTATTTGTTTTCCTATCTATTAAGATAGACAACTTATACATCCGGATTTGTTTTGCCCAACTTGTTATTTATCGTCCATCGATTCATTCGTTATCGGGTAGACGGAGCCTCCTGGATTTTTTTATTAATTTCTTTTCCGCTTTGCTGTCGGTCGCATGTTTAATTGAATATTTGATGTTTCGTGGTTAAACCTCCGCGCTGGCATTATTTTATAGGAGTAAATTATGAAATTAATATTTCTTATTAGTTGTGTCTCGAAAAAAAATGTTAACCCGGACCCGGGAACCCGGGAACCCGGACCTCTCGCTTGCTGATCGTTTGCTCTTCCAAATTGAGCTAACGGGCACTTATTCGAAGACTCAAATAAGAAATATTAATTTTATAATTTACTCTATTAAATATTGCCAGCGTGGAGGTTTAACCACGAAACATTAAATATTCAATTAAACATGCGACCACCAGCAACGCGGAAAAGAAATTACATCCAGGAATAAAAACAGCCAGGAAGTTCCATCTACACGATGACGAATGAATGTATCGACCGTAGGAAATAGGTG
>WYDF02048957.1:0-12166 GCA_009867245.2 Adranes taylori | reverse complement strand
GGAGGGGGGGGGGGGAGGGGGGGGGTCTTCAGGCATTGGCAAGAAACGGTCTTTTAGTTTCTTCCAAATGACGGAGGTTTTCAAAGTGTAAGAGTCACAGTTTTTTCCATAGGAACCAATTTATAGTTTGAATCTACTACTGCAAGTAACACAATAGAATAGTAATCTTTGAAGTTAAAATATAAAGATCCATTGTGTTCTGATTTCTTTGTCGGTACATGATTCCCGTCTATAGTGCCTATGCAATGCGGGAAATTTGGTTTTTTCTCAAAACCCTTTGCTATCTCTTCCCATTGTGTTTTAGTTGGTAATGGTAGAAAATCGTAATGCAAAACCTCCCAAAGCGCCGAGAATACATGACTTAAAATTCCACTGATTGTTGAATTGTTGAAGTACCAACTTTAAATATACAATGTAGATCTTGGTAGATCAATGGGTTCCAAAATATGCAGCTTGATATGACCAAGTATTTATGTTATTCAGAATTAAATCATGTTGAGGATAGTGTTTTGGATATGGAAGCTATCCAGCACAATTCAATAACACAAGGAGTGCAAAGAACTGAAAGTGCTCATCAAGAATTTGAGCAAGGTAAGGTTTTATTTTTGAAAGTCAATGGAGATTAGAGTGTTGGAAATAACGTACAACAGTCTATTAAATTTATTTTGTTCTTCAGATTGAAACCCTGACGAGAAGAATTCTTTAGATGGAGAAGTTTTCATTCAAATACGAAATTGTAACATGCCAGAGCCTAACAGATCCAGAATTAGAAAGGAGCCAGAATTAGAACAATCCAGAATCCGAAGTGCTACTGATGCGAAAACTATAGAAAAGAACTTTTTAAAAAAGGAAAATCAAAAACGAAATGCAGTTTAGAGTTATGAAACCGTTGAAGTAAACATAAAGAGGCCAAGGGCAATGACAATTTTGACGCCTTGTCGTGCCAAATGCAACGAGCATATCACTCCGAAGGTTCAGACAAATATTTTTAAAGATTATTGGAACCTGGGTAGTAGAGAAAAAGAGCATCGTTTATTGCTAGTTTAATTGAAACAAAGTGCATTTTCACGAATATAGTTTTTTTCAAATTTCATGGAAAGTCAAAGATATGTCGACGTTGTTTTCAAAAAATATTGGGGGAAAGTAACATATTCTTGACACTTGCCATTGCGTCTGGCACGCGATTAGATTCGGGCATTGTGGATAAAGATAGAGGAGGTAAAGGCCCGCCATCTTATAAACATCCAGTCAAAACAATATAAATAATTGTCGATGACATGAAACCTTTCCCGGCCAATATTTGTTTGAAATGTCCAGAAGCCGATTCCACCTACAACTGTGATTTATTGACCATAAGAGAAAAAGCGGCAAAAAATGAGGACGAGTGGAAGTTTGCAGTGCCTGTGACATTCTAAAGCGCCAGCTTTGGACGTTTAATATGACATTTCGCGAAACGTTGGCAAAATATGTTATCTGTTTTATGTGGTACGAAGGAGAAGGAGGGAGAGGAACAAACCAAATCTTCAAATGCACTTTTAAGCAATTATCACGTCTTACGCTAGAAGTCAAGAAGTTGATTTTTACTCTGATTCATGTGCTGGATAAAATCGGAACACCTATTTTGCGGTAATGTTTTTGATGCTCCTCCAGCAGTGTCCCCACCTGTAAGAAACTGACCAGTAGTTAATGGTTAGCGGTAACACTCATCTTGAATGCAACACTGACCATGGTAAAATTGAAAAACGAAACATAAACCTGCAAATGGAAATTTCATTTCCTCACCATTGGTACTAGTTGGTTAGGATTACTGGAACTATAAGAAATAATTGGGAGTGGTAAAATTAAATCACAAAGATTTCATAATTTTTTCCAACCTCTATACAACTCATCTTAACCCTTTGAAGGAGTATACCGAGAAGAATCGATTTAAATGGACGACATTCACTGGTTAAGATACACAAAAGGCTTTCCAAAAAAAAAATATATTCTTTAAATATTCATGGTATGAAATGCAAAACTTCGATTCATGGATTTAGCGAGAAGAAATGCTCACGTCATAGATATGAATCCTCCACCTTGTTGTTACACATCAACATTACCAATATCGCAAGGGAAAAAAGGTATCTTGTCTCTTTTGGAATTAATAAGTACAGATTTTTACGACTTTTATAAAATCTGAAAATGTCTGCTGTCACCGAAAGCACATTTGCCGACATTTGAGAAGAAGTAGAAGATGGATCAGAGAAAAGAAAGTTTAGGCAAAAGAAAAAAGCGGGAGAAGAAAGTCGGAGAAGATCGCCAGCAAAAATAAGAGTGCCGGAGAAGAATAGCCGTAACCATAAGACGTAAAATGACGTAAATTACGTAAACATTTTTGATTATGTATTTTTAATAAATAGTTTTTTTATGTCCTTAATAACTGTTTAATTTTAAATACCTAGCAATAAATAATAATGTTATATTACAGTACTTTTAATAAAATAATTTATTATCCGCAAACTATGGAAAAATTGACTTTATTCATTTAAATACGCGAATAATCACGAGGAGCGGGAGGGGGAAAGAATTCACTTTCAACAATAAACATTTTTTTAGTAGAATTATAATAAGAAGAAAGCCCAGACTAATAGTATGTCACCATGGTTGAAAATTCCAATGGCATAAGTTAGCTGATTTTTTTTGAAATTTAAGTCATTCATGATTAATGAGCTTAAATTAAATAATAACAAATTAACTTAGCACATATATAGGATGAGTTGTTTATCAAAGGTATAGACAGAAGACAAAGAAAGCTTCGGCTTTAGAAACTTTTGGGCTCGTCTTCTGGAGCATGATAAAAAATAGGCTTATTCTATTTGTACTTATCACGCTAGAATTTGTATCGAGAAAATAAATTAATGACTTTGCTTAAATTGATTTCCGATTCCTTTAATAGTCGGATGGGTTTAGTCAGTAAATTCACAATTAAACTATCAAATACTCCAATTACTCAAATACTTCAAATACTCAAATACTACTCCAGTATAGTCCTGAAAAAGGAACATGGAACAAAACAATAATAAAAAATAAGCAATAATAAGCGATTTCAGCAATAGTACTAAACTAATATTACAATTCAATTGTAATAGTTAATTTGATATTGTTTCTGACATACTGATTATATTATAATGAGTTATTTGTATTCAAGTGAAATAGCTAAGAATGATATAGAAACAAATTCATTCAAAATTTATGCGAGTAATTAATTTCAGTCAGCTTTATAGCTTATTATATAACGTATATTGTTTAAATTAGAAATTGCAATGGCCGAATGAAAACACTAAAATTAATTAGTTACGGTAGTAAAGTTTATATGTACATCGATATTATAAACATAGTAAATAACATAGTTCGAAATTCTAGATTAGGTCGATTGCGTACATCTAAAAATTTGTATTATGGGATCTGGTAACAAATGCTTTTAGATAAATAAGGACAAAGACAATCGAGAATAGCTAACTTTTTATTATTGCAAACAACGCATGAAAATTGTATTTAGCAAATTTTACAAGTCAAAGTAATAGTACAAAGAAATAGTACAAGAGAAAGTAATCGTACGTCAGTAATCAGTAATAGTACAAAAGCAAGTGTTCATCAGTGATAGCACAGTAATAGTAATCAATACGTTCATCAGAATCATCATTAGTAGTAATCAATACAGTCAATAGAGTAATAATAATTAGTACAGTAATCAGTATATCAGTACAAAAGCAGTATATAAGTAATAGTACAAATCATTAGTACAAAATTTATATTCAAAATAATGGTCATAACTTACTAGTCATAAGAAAGTAGTAAATAAAGTCAAAGTAGTAGTAAATCCGTACAGTTATATGTAATAGATAAAAGTAATAATGAAAATAATAGTCAAAACAAGTCAAAGTAATAGTACAATCCTTTAACAGTGAGTTTTTGTTTGAACAAGAGAGACCTATCATCAGTGCAGTAATACTAATCAGTAATAGTACAATGGAAAAGTACAAAAGTAATATTCTAAGTATTGGTAAATCAATAAAGTCATAGTACAAGTTAAAGTAACAGGACAAATCAAACTTTAGAACAATTTTCTTTCAAATTGCGTTCTAATTTGGAAAAAAGAGAAGCAGTTTCAGCACATCAGCACAGTAATAGTAATCAGTAATAGTACATCAGTAATGGTACAAAGTAACAGCACAAAAGTAATAGTCAAAGTAAAAGCACAATTTTCTTAAAGTGCGTTTCTCTTGGAAGAATAGGGAGCTATCATCAGTGCAGTAATAGCAATCAGTAATAGTACAAAGTAAAAGTAAAAAATATACAAAGTAAAAGTACAAAGTAAAAAGAAAAAGTAAAAAATATAGAGTAAAATATATATTCAAAAAAGTAAAAAGTAAAAAAGATATAGTATTCTAAGTATTAGTAAATCAATAAAATCATATTACACGTCAAAATAACAGTATAAATCCAGGTATTAGTACAATTTTCTTTAAAAATGCGTTCTAGTTTGGAAATAAGAGCAGCATTTTCAGCACAGTAATAGTAATCAGTAATTTCACATCAGCATTAGTACAAAGTAATAGCACAAATGTAATAGTCAAAGCAATAGTAAAAGTCAAAATGATAGTACAATTATATTTAGAAATATGTTCAAAAGTGCTTTAAAAGTGCGTTTTTGTTGGAAGAGCAGGGAACTATCATCAATGCAGTAATAGTATTCAATAATAGTACAAAGCAAAGTCAAAAGTAATATTCTAAGTATTTGTAAATTAATAAAGTCATAGGACAAGTTAAGGTAGCAGTACAAATCATAGTATAAGTACAATTTTCTGTAAAATTGCGTACTTGATAGGTAAAGAGAGCAGCATTTTCAGGACGCTGTAATTTCATGTGGTTTGTCTATGTGTGTTTAATGCGCGAATTCTGTTTTGCGCGCGAAATGTGGTGCGCGTGGATTTGAGAGCATATTATTGTAAATCATCGTGTTGTTTGTATGAATGTGTTACGATTGTTTATTAATCATTTCTCGCAAGGGTTATACACTGGAAGATACGTACGCGGAAAATACGGTATTTACGTTCTGTAAAAATTAGTTTGTGGGGTTTATCATAAAATAAATTTGGAGCTATATTTCGTACAAACTTATAAATGTGTTCTTTGATCCATACGAATCCTAGTTCTAGATTTTGTGACACTAGGCATTAGGCATTGTGAGAATAGTTACATACGTATGCTATAAGAGTACTCTGTAATTAACTCTGTCACTATAGTCATGAGTTTACACGTCTCTCCCAACTCTGATGATAGAGCTGTGAGAAACAGCTATATCGTATATGAAGGCCTCTGAGCATGTACGAAGTTGATAACTTTGTTACATTAGTTGGCGCGATGGCACTATCCTTTTCTTCTAAATGTATGTGTTTTATGAAATGTACCATTCGTTTCGCGTTACAACATTGCTAAGTTTAATCTTTTGCTAATACATAGCGAACCTACGGCAATCATATAAATTGTTTTTTCGTCAACAGTATTATAACTGAAATCATGTCAGGCACAACAGACGAGCATATAGTAGTAGCGAAACAAAGCACTTAGTATTGTGTTAGTATTTATTTCAACTTACAATGTTATTAATAACATATCAAATCACAACTGTTGGGATGTGATTTAATTTATCTAAAAGCGTACTTTGAGACTAAGCTCGCTGTGCTTTGAGAACTTTTAATATGTATAGGTACTTTAGTATTCATTTAGTTATTTAACTATATATATTTTTTATATTTTCATTTGCAGATTTGTAGATTCACATTAAGTAGACTCGAAAATGCGAATCAACAGACTAGGTATGCTTAGGCCGTATACTTTCTTTATTACATTTTACAAGGCATAAATCATTAAATATGATAAATATATCGTGATTTCAAATATTTCAAACTAATTCGTACAATATTAGTTTGAGTATTAAAATGATGTGGTGAATAAGTTATTTATTTGCCTCATAACACTAAAACTATTCATGATAGACCAAACGAAAGTACCAAATAAACTTTACCGAAGGAATAGTTTGATAAGAAGTAATCTAATAATATATAGTGACACATGATTACAAATTCTTGTTCAGGATTCTAAATATCGATTTAGGATTAACCGCCAACACACCGCCAGTCATAGTTTCATGTAATCGGAACGAATTACATGTAAACGCTTATCGGTATTCCTTATACGTTTATCGAAATCCACCTCCCACCCATAAACTTTGCATAACATTGCGATAATTTATAACAGTCATAAAACTAGAGGTATTGGAAAAAATGTACACTATCTAAAGATAATTTTGTCGTACTGCGAGCTGAAAGATTTCTTCACATACGTTAAATTTTTAAGCCTTCATAAGTTTAAAACTTTAAAGCGGATAGTTTTAGAGTTAGGAATCTATCGATTTAAATAAATACGAAAAAATATTAGTTTAGTGTAATAGGAAAATTATATAGAAAAACTTTTGATTTATGAGATACTGAGAGATACTTGGAAGCAATAGAGGAAAACAATTTTCACTAGAGAATAACGGTTTAATAAATATTATCGATTATTTTTTAAGACACCTTCAGGAATTATCCTAACTTCCAACTTTCTATAAAATTATAAATCCATGCATTTTAATGGTAACGATAAAACACAGACAGTACATTAAAAAGAATTGGGAATTATGAAAAACTACGGTACGCTGTTGTTAAACCCTACAAATAAAGTATCCAAAATATTTATAAAAGAATTTTTGTTGTTATATTACAACCTATGAAATAGGTTAAGATCAGTCATTCATTAGTATATCAATAGTCATAAAAGAACATAGATTGAGAACGCACACTAACAATAAAATACCATTATTGTGCTACTAGTTAGTAATGTCAATAAACGAATGGTATTGGATATTCGAATACAGTCCCATTCATTTCAAGATTTAAAATAATTAAAGGCTGCTGGTCTTTGTGACGTCATAAGCATTATAAATTTAATTTGTCAATAAAAGCTAATGAAATGTAAAACAAAATCAAGAATGAATTACAACTAAGAAGTGAAAAGAATACTGACAATAAAGGGAAATTATATAAGGGAAGGATAATAGTAAATAGCCCCTTAATGAAGCCTAGGAAAGTTTAATAATTTGAAATTAGACTGATGACGTGGCACATGTTCCTGGAAAGTTAATTGGTCAATATTTTTAACCCCGGACAGTATATAAAGGAAAACTTAGGAACGACCACATCTCACGGACCTCAAAATGCCCTAGAAAAAGGTTTATTACGCCATATTGGTAATTAAATACCTAAAATCTTGAAAACTAAATGGAATTGGTGTTAATTCATTAGAAATTTAGTGGACGATGGCCCAAAGAGGGTTCTCAACCTCAATTAAGAATTTGAACAATACTTGAAAATAAAAAACATGTGAATGCATTAATTAGTACCTCAATGTTAGTAAAATTTCTCGTAAACATTTCAGCCTCCTTATTAAGACCTGAATATCAGTTAACTACCTTCTGAGAATTATATAGATATCGAGGTGAGATCCATCAATCTTGAGCTGATTTACGATGAGTAGTAGATTTATTAGCATCGGTCCGGTGCGAATCGGGCCAATTGTGGAGAAAGGAAAAAACTGAACACCCTCTGAACTTATGAGGGAGACAATCACGTTTGGACAACTTGGAGTGAAGCCAGAATAAGAACATCGGCTTTGAACGTCTCCTGCTGTGCGTATAGAGTCAGCTGTAACAGTTTTTACCTCGGGGCACGACCTGTTTTGAAAAGGATAGGTTCGATTTTTGAATATTTTTAGAATTTTCTAATAAATAATTAGAGCTAAGGGATTTAGTGATAAAGCGATATAGATGCCATTGATTATATTCCGATTTTATGGGGATTTAAAAATAAGAATGTTTTAAGGTATATGATTTGGAACAAGTAATTTTGCGAAAATTTTGAGTGTTGGAAATTTTGAGATTCCGGAAATGTTGAAGCTTTCTTAGATGCAAGGATTTTGGAATATTAAGTGTTTCGTATGTAATGATTTGGAACTTAACATTGTGTTATCCAATTAAATACAAAGTCAAAGAACTTACAGGTAGAAATTTTTGTCGACCAAAGCAACTGTACTTAATTTAGTTATTTATTTTGTTATTAGTGTTTATCCGAATTACGAATATACTGATTTAGTCTTATTACCAATTAGGATGATACTGAATGTGCAGATGCTTATACAAAAATAGTTTTAAAATAAATAGATAAATAAGAATATTCATATATTCGCTTAATCATTTTATTCGCCTATATAGTAGAAGAAACCTTATAACTTTTAAAGCTTTGACAGACAAAATAATACCGATAAAATATTTCTCTTCGCTTTTAAAATGATTCTTGTTTGAACACTAGACAGCCTTGCATGCTTTCGAATCATTCTAACCAAATTTGGTCCTGTTTCAAAGTAGGGTCTCAAAAATAAATATCTAGAAAACAAAAAATTGTTTTTTCAACGCTTATTGTGGAACAACTCGCTTGATTAAGAATAGCTAATACCAAACTTTCACGACATTCACCTAAGTTCCACTCTGAAAGCGATTACGTTAAATGTGTCAATTGAATTAGCAATACCGCATTTATTAACGCTAACTTGCTCGATTGATAATAACAAATGCCACAGTTTCATTTAAAACACCTCAGTTCAATTGTAAACCTCTGAAGATGGTATCTCAAAAATATGGTTTTCGATGATAAACAATAACAAACTTCAGGGGTTTACTTCAAACACTATCTACATTGTTTCAGTGTCAACTACTTCAATACATTTGTTTCACTTTGAAGGTTGTATATCAGATAATTAGTTTTTGTATCTTGAGATAAAGATTGCCATAAAAACCTAATTGGACGATTGATAACTAATTTTAAACTTTCATATTAAACACTTTCTAATATAGCATGTTACTGTAAATAAATTATGACACAGCGGCACTAGTAAAAAACCAGATCATAGGATGAAACTTGAATACAAATAAAATCTTGTAGTCGCTTATGAAATTATGGATTAAATAAAAATAAAGACACACTAATAACCACAGAGACCTGAGTATAGTTATTGTTCGCTGTTGTCTTACGTGCAGACATATTAGCAGTTATATTTGTCCAAACATTAGTACTTCTAATGTGTGTGGTAAGGAACACATGTAGCTTTGCTGTCCGTCCTTGAATAGGAAATGCTGTGGGAAACAGCGTTAGCTAGTAATATTAATTGAAATATACATGTTGGTTTGTCACCGTGCTGCACTGCTGTGGCTTCACTCAAAAGTAAGGAAGACCGTATCACGGAATACCAAATGAGTGAATAACTACATAGAGATATGCAGAATAGAACAAGAGTTGTTTGGAGGCACACGCCTGTAAATAAAGCAGTTTTTTATAAAATATTTTGACAAACACAATGATAATGATAAAACGTTTCTTGTGTTTTTTGAAATCTCTATATTTAAAAACTATATGATTCTTGTTTTAACACTAGACAATTTTGCCGAAACTACTCGGTAAGGTCATTTTATGAACTCGAATCTCCAGCCACTGCAATAGCCTACAGCCGACGAACAGCCAAGCCGAGCTGTAAGCAACAGCGGTAGCCAGCGCCGACCGTTTGATGAGTAAGCGTTTGTTGAATGCTTTCATATATTTTATACTGTTTTATTGCATGTGTTTATAATACCTTTACTTCTTTTACTATTTTACCTATTTCCTGCATCACCAGAGTGTATGATTCTAATCTGGTCCGATCTGTTTAGTTACAATCAAATTAATTTGATTTGACATATGATATATTTATATTTATTTGCCCATTTATATTTCTTTTTTGTATTGTCTATGAAACACTAGATGTGTTTTGCTTAAACTTTAATGCTGTTTTACTAAGTAGCAGTATTTAAGCTGCCTGCAAGATTTCGAAAACCTGCGCAACTCATAAGATTCGATGCTACGTGAGCCTTCAGTAAGCCGCAGAGGACCAGAGAAACAACAACATCAGTTCGAACATACGGTCTCACGTTATAAGGGCCGAGGATCACTTTTTCCGAGAAAAGTAAATGCTCACATAAAAAGATATTTGTATGCGTCATTAGAGGCTATCGCTAGGACTCTCCATTAGTAGCGTCGCGAGTGGGAGTCTGTTAAAACTTCAATACATTTAAAAGAGATATTTAAAAACTATATTCCTTGAATTTATAAAATTGCTTCTTTTTAACGCAAAACTATAAAGACTCTACTCGTGCAATTAGCGTTAACAAATGCCGTGTTTTCATATATAACAGCTCAAAACAATTGTAAACTTCTGAAGACCGTATCTCAACAATATGTATGTTGCAGATGCATATGTCCTTTTATAAAAGCTTACTGCAAAAAATACTAGATGGATAAACAATAACAAATTTCCGCTTTCTTGTATAACACATCAATACATTTGCTTCCGAGAAGATACTATCTCAGAAATATATTTTTTAAAGATACAAAACTGTTTTGATCAATGTTTGCTCTTAGGAAAGCGTTGACAAAGGGGTGTAATGTATTTGAAATATTTTATGTAAAATATTTCAGTACGTTTCTTTACGCGGAGAAATATATTCGTTAAATATACCAAATTGCACTGTAAAGATACAAATTTGGATTAAAGACAACCAATCACATACTTTCATATTTAACATCTTAATACATTTGTTTCCCTCTGAAAGTGATATCTGAAAAACATCTTATTTGAATTTAGAAAATGCCTTTGTTTAACGTTAACTTTAAAGATATGATTCATTAGATTAACAATAACAAAGGCCAAGCTTTCAAATAAAAAGTAAAACGGATACATTTGTAAACATCTGAAGATTTTATCGCAACAATGTACGTTTAGGAGAAACACATTTCCTTTACTCGATTTGTTAAAAATAACAAATTTTAAGCACCCATGTGAAACAATTTAATTCCATTGTTTCACGTTGAACGTGGAACTTCAGAAATGTAGTTTTGATGATACAAAATTGTTTTTCCTACGCTTACTGAGAAGAAACTGGTTTTATCAATTAAGAATAACCAATGCGAATATATTAAATACATCTACTCTACACAAAAAATGGTATCTCAAAAATATGCTATTTTAATTTACAAAATAGCTTCTAATTAACTCTAACTTTAGAGGAACTACTCGTTCAATTAACAAAATCAAATGTCAAGCTTTCATATAAAGTACCTCGGTATTTTTGTAAACTTTTGAAAATTATATCTTAAAAATGTGCAATCACACAATTTCATTGATAAACGCTCACTGCAATAAACTACTCGATCGACTAAGAATAACAGATTTCTAGCTTTCATGTAAAACACTTCAGTACCATTGATTCACGCTGAAAGTGCTCAAAAATAGATTTTAAAAGATACCAAATTGCTTTTTTAACAGCTACTGTAAAGAAACTACTTTGGTCGATTATAATTAATTAATTAATATCAATCTTTCATATTAAATAGATTTGTTCCACTCTGAAAGAGATATCTAAATATATGCCATTTGAATTTAGAAAATCGTTTCTTTTTTACTCTTAACTTTAAAGGGCCCTCGCTTGTTTAACAATAAAAACGACAAACTTTAATATAAAACATCTCTATACGATTGAAAACTCCTGAAGATTGTATTTCAGATATCTACATTTGGAGATACGCATTTCCCTTTATAAACGCTCAATGCAACAATCTACTCGATCAATTAGCTATAAAAAATTTCAAATTTTCATATGAAGCACTTCAATACATTTGTTTTACACTATATGGCTTATTGCGAAGAAAGTACATTTATTGATTAAGAATAACTCTTGTCAACCTTTCATGTTAAATGCATTTATTCCACTCAAAAACTGAAAACTCAAACATTTGCTATTTGAATTTACAAAATAGCTTTTTTAAACTGGCCTTCCGATTATCAATAAGAAATGTCAAATTTTCATATAAAATACCTTGGCACAGTTGAAAAATTCTGAAGATTGTTTCTGAGATATATGCACGACGGTAACCCTAAGATCAGATATAGGCGTGATTTAGTAACGCTCTTGGAAATAACGTAATATAAGAGGGAAGAATTA
>WYDF02048935.1:0-12167 GCA_009867245.2 Adranes taylori | reverse complement strand
CTGTATAAGCATAGAACAAATATTGTACGAAATATTTATATTAGTTGTTTTATTTCAACAAAATTTTATCATAAAAACTTTTTTGTAGTAAAATACATATTGAAATATTTGGGTATTTAAATTTGTTGAATTATTTGAGCATTCTTTGTTAAATTTATAAATTATTCAAAAATTTTAAAATTATAATTTTAATGTAAAGTTGAAGCTCATTTTAATTTTTTTAGTTAATATATAATCTTTTGTAATTATTAAATAATTTTCTAACAAATTTTCATGTTATTTTATCAATTGCTAATATTGTAAACTTTAAAATCAACCTACTATTATACTTTTTTAACAAAAATTAGTAAAACAAAAATACTTAAGTATATACATATTTAGTACAACAAATTTCAGATAATAGTTTAATTTTTAAATACATTGGCAACTCTGTCTCTACCAGCAAAGAATCATGGCACTTAAAAATGACAACCAAGTTAAATACCAAGGGCAATAATCTTGCAAATAAATTTTATATAGGATTTTCGCTTCTTTATCTTCTTTGCTATTGTCAAACAAGCGATCAATCGCATGATCAATTGTTATATCATCAATATTAGAAAATATTAAATCTAGCAAGGCACGTCTTGAATTAGTTCATGAGTTCTTCTGCGATAAATTCAGAAAAGTAAAGCATTCACTAGCAATCGATGCCTTCTAGATAAAGATGTGTCATTGTTACTTCCAACTCCAAATCCTTCATCGTTCCAAACTATTTCCGGTAAGTTGTAATCACCAAACATCAAGAAATACTAGTTATTATTCTGAGCGACAATGTTCTCAACCAAACGGCAATGATTAAGATACAACTGGTTCGGTGAATTCGGAAGCAAGTATACTCCACCGATTACAATGAAAGCATCACCAACTGTGATAGATATAAACAGTTGTTCGATATTTTTATTCAATGGAGCCAATTTTCTTAATCGTAGAACATTCCTTACAGTAAACAATACTCCTCCACCACGTTTCTTTTGACTCAATAACGGACACCTATCACAACTGTATCACTAAATAGTATAAAATAAAATCGCTATCCGCATCTGTCTGTCTGAATGTCTGTCTGTTTGTGCGCTTAGTTCTTATAAACTACGCAACGGATTTTGATATGGTTTTCACTATCATTTAGAAAGTTTCTTCTGGAAGGTTTTATATAAGTAACATACACGCATATTTTATTTATAGAAAATAGAGAATAGTCGCTGTTCTGTAATCAAGTCGTAAGAAAACTTATTTTCGGGCGCTACATGCTAACGCTGGCTAAACCTTATGAGATACATCAAAATCATATACTACGGAATTCTATATCTTAAAAAGGCCTATAGAAAAGTCTGCGTGGTATATGTGTATCTCGTGAAAACTGGAACACGGGAATAATGAAAAAAAAAAATTTGAAACAAAGTTGCATTCGAATACGCACGTGTTTTGATAAACACGTGTTTTATACGCACGTGTTTTAAAAGCACGTGTTTTTACTGCGGCAAAGCCGCGGCAATTAGGCATTGTCGCTGGCCATTTAAGCCTGTAGCCCCAGCCTCATATCAGCGTGTAGTTCATTTCATATCAGACTGAGCCACAGTGAATCGTGACCGGGTTTAGCTAGTTAATAATAAAATGAAAATATTTAATAATTAATTATTACTTTAAATATATTACTTTCATATAAATAGAATTTGACCTATAATTATTACTCTCATACAAATCCGCCATGTCATTAGTGCATCTTTATGGCATGATTCCTTGAAGTACATTAACGAGATTTCGTCTCACGTTGGTGGAATATGATTTCACTATTAGTTACGTTCGTGGAAAAGATAATGTCGTGGCAGACGCATTATCATGAATTGAGTTCAAGGAACTTAGAAGCATGTTACAAAATGAGGAAATCGTTTATACAGTAAGACGAGGTCAAGCCAGGAAGCAGCTGCATTACAAATAAATATCGCTAAATCAATTAGGGAGTAGGGACTTTGGTAAAACTGAAAGGAGGATTGATTCCTTCCACTCGTAGAGCTACTAAAGAGACCTGTCCAAAATCTGTTGAATTACGCGCAGCCCACGTAAATAAATATAAATGTTTAACCGCGAAGAAGCGAAATTTTTGTCTAGATAGTGTATGCATCAGACGGCGAACTGTACATGTGCGATGATGAGTCAACAGCAAAAAATAGTTCGACTATCTGCTATAATCGCGTAATCGAACGATTAATAAGTTTTCCGCATAAATTAAGAGAAGAAAAGTTAAAAGTAACTATATTACCAAACCGTATACATGGTTTAAGAGGAGAAACAATTGATTATAAATGATTTTCATGCACTTAATACAGGAGGTCACGTTGGTATATCTCGTACTGTAAAGAAACGCTATTATAACATAAAAGACATAAAAACAGACAAACATATAAAGAACCTCTTTGTGTAACAACTACAGCTATTGCAGCATTAGATAAGATATTCTTTGATTTAATAGGTATGTTAGGTGTAGACGAAAACAAAACAAGTATATTTTTTCACTTCAATGTAAATTGTCCAAATCTGTCGAATGCTCTGCAATTCCAGACAAAGAAGCTTATATTGTAGCTAGGACTTTTGTTGAAAATTTTCTTTACAAATTAATAAACTCTCGAGTACTAGTTTCCATCATGAATCCAGAGGAATCCTGAAACTTCTAAAATTACCCCCAACCATTAAAGAGATAGAACCTCTCTATTAGTTTGGGGAATTATCTTTTAGAATTAAATTTTCATTTACAAACGGCATGGTCTGATGCTCATAAAAATCTGATTTAGTTTTAATCAAAACGTATAATACTTATGCGTATGACAATTTGTACAAGGGTCCATATAAGGTGATACAGGTTAAATGTCCCAATCTAGTGATAAAAGTAGATAACCAATTTATTGAAATTCGCAAGAATAGGACAGTCCTATATAAACAACAACAGGTTATAATTTGTTTGTTTGTCTTCCTGAGAGGATGTAAACTTTTTAGCATACTATATTGCAAAAAAAAAAATTCTGTCAGCAGGATGGTCTAATAGTATTTGAGGTCTACCAGTATATTAAAAGTGTTATTTAATACTACACATGTTCGTTTAATTGAATAAACAAAGTTTAAGAAACATTTATAATTAAAAACATGAATCAAGGTGATTTACCAAATTTAGTTGTTTTATATTTATTACACATTCGAATTATATTGAATAAAGTGTGTGCCTTTCAGCATTAAACATGTTGACATTGCGTAAAATAATATAATTATAAAATAAAATTTTGATAAACTTATCTAAATTTTTCTTTTTCAAAGTATTTCTAGATTTCAAAATTTATCCAAGTTAAGATTGCAAGACGCGTTATTTGACAAAACAAATGTAAAAGTGGTATTAACTGTTTAAGTATGGTATAGCGAAATTATATATTTTAAAATTTCCTGGGCAATAAAGTATTTTATGATTAACATGGCATTATGGCAATATTATTTGAGGAAAAATTATAAATGTCTCTTGTATATCTAATAGCTATGTAATCGTCGAAGGTGGAAATGAAATATAAACCAATAAAACTTTACAAATAGATAACAATCGTTTCTTCGCAGGTTGAGTGCAGACAGCGTGTAATAGGAGAAAATTGAAAATAAATAATACCGTCTGGTTTCTAAACGATTCGCACTTAATATAAATTGGATGGAAACTTACTGCAACTTTCCTCTTGATAACGCTAAGCTTCTCTTCAGCTGCCGCAAGGTCCGCATTCGCTTGTGCGAGTGCCTTTCGTTTCGGCTCGACGTCGCAATACACTTCATAGAATTTGATTATGTTTATCACCCAAGCACATAAACCGGCTGCTGCAGCTGATTTGGATCTTACAAATTCAGGTTCAAATTCAGCATCTTTTAAATACGGTTCTATCGCTTTAATTATTTCTGGGTGGATATTTTCTTTATCGTAGTTTATCAGAGCATCGAGAAAAGCATCTACTTTAGCCATCGTTATCTAGAACGAGTAATATCAGACAATATTAAGATAGAACTTAGAACTGGTAAATTAATAGAACTATTACTATATCTGTTATAACAGGCTATACTATAGATAGAGGTCGACGAAGTCCCGTGCGAAAGTGACGTAGACATCGATGAATTGTAGGACTAAATTTGAGTTAATTTCAACCGTCTTCCTTCAAAGAGGACAGTCCTTCTTTTGGAAGTTCGGTCCTCCCTCGAAAAATGTCTTCTTTCTGGAAATTTGAACACTAAAGGGTAAATGTCAGATTCTGGAAGGATATTGAATTTCGTATTGAGTTTTTAGCTAAATAAAACAGATGATATATTATTGTTTCTTTGAAGTAATTAAAAGACTGAATGTATACTTGAATACTATAAAATTAATACGATGAGAAAATAAAAACGTTGAAATTGAAAGCTGTTGAAAAAGCTTGTCTAATGATTTTTTGACAAATGTTTTTATTATGCATTTATCATATTATAGTGGATTATCTTAGCAATTACTGGAACTGTAATTGCAATACTAAAATGTAACACTAAAATGGAACTGGGCAGGGCACGTTGCCAGATTGTCAGATGATCGTTGGACAAAACGCATTGTCGAATGGAGACCGAGGCAAGAAGCGTTTCGGAGTAGAGGCCACCCACCAACAAGATGGTCTGATGACCTGAAGTGGGTCAGCAACAACTGGATGTAAACCGCACAGAACAGAGACACATGGAAAAGGCTACGGGAGACCTATGTCCAGCAGTGAACGGGAATGGGTTGATTGATGATGATGATGATTCTCTTAGCAATTAATAAATGTTTCTTTTATTTGTGATATTATTTTTTTTCATTATATATGTCCTCCAGTGGCGTGTTTAGCATGGAAGGCAGTGAAGCACAGCTTCTCCTACGCAAAGTAAATACCTACAGACAGCGTATAAATAAATTAATATATATCTAAATAAAACTTCTTTTTCTAAGTTTCAGATAATTATATCAGAAATTTAATTATATGTTATCCTGTTGATCCGAATATGTATAATTATTTTCAATATTTTTCAATACTAATCGAAGCTTGAATCTGATTTGAACTACCCGCTTCCGCATAACACGAATGACAAAGTTATAGCTTATCTCCACTGTAGTGTTCTATATAAAAATATTGCCAACAAATACGTGTCTGCGAATATTTTGAAATAAAATAAATACTATTTTACTGTAGAATTAAAAAATATATAAACGTGAAATTAGTAATGTATTAACATATAATCAATACACATATCGCATCAATACAAAAATTAGTTTTAAAGCATAATTTCGTTTTCGAACTAAAAATAATCGAACTTGTGTAAGCTGTTAAGCCATAGCGTATGCAGTATGCAAATTGAACTGCTAGTCGCTTCGCTATTTAAGAATTCACAAAATAATAGCAGTGAAATAGACGAATTGTTAAACCGATTAACTTTCACTCGATTTTTAATATCTATTTTTTTGTAATCTTTAAATTTTCTTTTTAAACTTATTTAAAAAAACTTTTTTTTTTAATAATTTATGGCTAGGCAAATCTCGCATTTTACTCTTCTGCTTCCCCTTTTGTAAGCTTCTAGACACGCCACTGATATCCTCTTTTTCATTGTAAAAAAGTTGGACACCTTAATGTTAACATATGTATTAGCTCATAGTTTTGGCAGTAGGATTAGGGAATACGGAAAGACAGTAAGCAGCTTCCTTGGAGTTCTACTGAAGCGGTATTAAATATAGACACCTTCAGTACTTAGAGTAAGATGCAACTTTTTGAAATAAACAGTCAAAAGAATTGTACCTTGGTCGCCTTCCAGCTTCTGTCTTTAGGAATTTTTCCGCTTGGAGCCAATAACACCATGACAGCTGCAGTTACATTAGTTACAGCTCCAGGTGGTGATCCGAATGACTTTAGTTCAGTCAAGTTAGCTTTGTTTAAAGTATTTAATGCTTCTTGAGCGGCAATTAGAGCTGGTTCCGCTTTCAATAAATCTTCTTCACAATCCTGCTGTTTCTTGAGAACTTCTTCAGCGATAATTGCTACTTTTTTCTCTTCTTCATCAGCCAAAGTTTTTTCAATTTGAACTTTTTCAGTTTCAACTCTAACAATTTCTATCAAAGCATCAGCTGCATCATTCTTTTCTTTTAATTCGACTTCTTGAATAGCAAGTTTTATTTTTAAGTCGTCGACTTGATTCGCTGTACTCTTCAGTTTTGCTAAACCGTTTTCTAAACGTTCTACTTTTTTGTTTAATTCATCGCTTTTTTGACGAAGTAACTTCGAATATAAATTGATTTGTTCTAAGTAAGATTTTGGAGTTGTATAATTATAACGGCGTTCATTTTGTAAGTATAATTTCGAAGTTGTATTTACAGATGTATGAGCATAAGCCATAAATCTGGAGACTGGATCCATTAAATCTTTCTAGAAATAATTAAATTTAAAATTCATTAACGTATTATTAGGAGATTTTAAAATTTATGTAAAGAAGCAACAATGAATTGTAAAAATCGTATGTAAGTGATTGTGTTTAAAGTATTAAAATTTAAATTGCATAGTTAGTCAGTTCCGAACCATTTTGAATAACGGCTCTGACTTAAATAGGATTTGACCTATCTCATATCTCGAAACATTGTTTTGCGGTCCATTGTAATAGTTTCCAATTTTTGAAATAAGAAGGAGACGAAAAATGTTTTTATATTGAATCGCAGACTAAATCAACTAGTGACTCTAATGCTCTTATTATGTCACTAATACTGGCACTTACCAAAAACTGTCCAAAAACGTTTTGTTTTCTACATTCCAAGGAAGCATGTCATCAAATCTGAAGGTATGGAGTGATTAAGCATCGAGAAGCAATAAATAGAGTTGTAAATAGGATTATTAACATTTTTTAACTGGAGTTTATAATTTAGACAATACGAATTTTTAACAACCATCCCTTACACTCTAGTCACAATCCTTGAATATATATATTTTAAATACATTACCGGTAAGACTTCAAGTTCATCCAAAAATCTCAGCGAAACAGATATGAGCGCTTCTTGAGGCCATTCATGAAACCAGTTAATTTGAGTGCAATTTATTATCGCTGGAAATTTTCTTGAACGTACACGTAGTGTTGAACCGACCGGTGAAAAGCATAAAACAATTTTCATTTGTCGTCTGACGCGATCAACAAAAAATTTCCAACAAATCTCTCGTGTATCAACCAAACCAGCGCCTTTAACTTCATTTCGTACACCAGCAATAATATTCTCAACTTCATCATCGGGAAACATATCGGGCACCTCACCTGATGCCAGCATATCATTGATGATAACTAAAAATTGTTCATTAGGTACCTGCGCATCGGTCATTAAAAACATAATTCCGACGTTTTTAAGTCCAGTTTTATGATACAACGCAGCAAGTTCATTGCGAAGGTCTAGTACGCCATATCCTTTTTTCAATTGGATTTGAGCGACTTCTAAAGACGATATGAAAGCAGCGAGACGTGCTAACGATTGCTTTCCGCTTCCTCCAACCCCGACAAGTAAAGCGCTGCCTCTAGGCGACTCGAGAATGCGGTTTATCCTGGAAAAAGTCATTCTTAAACAAATAATTTACGAGCACATTAAGACACGACCGCCAGGCGCAAAGCGATGGCGCCCACTCCTAAACTATATACACACCACACATAATCAATTAGTAGAGGATGAATTGATTTATTGCATAACCAAAGTTTATCTTGATTTTAGAATAATTTTGTATTTTACATTTAGATATGAAGTAATTAAATTTATATACAACTTAAGTTAAAAAAATATGGAATCAATTCATTACAAAATATAATCCTATTCAAGTTAGAAAGAATGAATAATTCTTTTAAAAGTCTGATCACAAGTAAATACGAGGTATGATTGTGTTTTGGTATGATTGTGTTTTGTTACTTGTGTTTTGGTGTCACGGCAATTTTTTTACTTATAAAAAAATTAAACAAAAAATTTGTAATAAGTTTTGTGTTGACACTAAAATAAAGTGCAGCCTAGTACTGGACATGTTAATTATTGCTTTAAGTACAATTACAATTACAAAACATTTATTGGCATCTAACAAAAAAATACAATAAATTCCACTAAACCTAAATATTTAAGAATTTCTTAAATAAAAATAACACTATATTATTAGTACCTTACCCTTCTTCACCCCTTAATATTGCCTGATCAAATAGTCCTATTATTTATTTCTCTCACAACTTTCTCCATTATTTTAACAACCTCCTCTCTTTGTCCCATACATATATACCAGGTCACCGCTTCATTATAGAAACCCATTTTAACCTCAAATACTTCCATTCAATGCTCCCACGGCGTCATCCCCGCACAGCCTACATCTCTTTTCATCCTTATTCTTCCAATACCTATTTTTCCTTTCCTCATTCCCGCACCTAAATATAACAAACATCTTTTTCTCTCATAGCTCTCCCATCCTCCATGTGCCCTGGCATCAATCACATTACTTTGATTTAATCATATCTTTTGTTATATCTGCTCTCTTTTAAGCTCATATTTCTCTGTCGAATCTCTACATCCATCAACGCTAGCTCTATAACCACT
Organism: Adranes taylori; assembly: GCA_009867245.2. Taxonomy (NCBI): domain Eukaryota; kingdom Metazoa; phylum Arthropoda; class Insecta; order Coleoptera; family Staphylinidae; genus Adranes; species Adranes taylori. The sequence continues at coordinate 3,520 of WYDF02048935.1, read as the reverse complement.
TCACACTTCACATCATCTCTCACTCTATTGTACCATTCACTCATTGACCATCCGCATCTCCTATATATTTATACGCTCTTTCACCCATTGACTTCCCTCTTCTCCTTTTTCCATCTTCTTCATTATTTCTATATACACATTTCTCGCAATTCTATCTTCGTGTCCCATCATAACATTTTTTTCAAACTTTACTAATATCTTGATACTCTTTACCCAAACATTACACTCACTGAACTCTTGCCGTACAATTTCCATAGGTCTACATCTTTCTAAACACAATAACCTCTTCATATTTTCATTCCCATCCTTTCAATACCCAGTCCAGTCTCTCTTTTACTTACACTCCATACACCAAAATCCGCGTTATACACACCTTAAGAATCAATATCCTCATTTTCACTCAAGTCCCAAACATCCCCTTCCATACAGTTCCCATTCTTTCTCCCGCCACACCCACTGTGTTCCCTATTATACTAATATGACCATTCATAAACATTGCAAAAGTAAAACACGGAAACAGGAGTAGAAAAAATATAAGGAAAATGCCTAAAGGAAAACACCCATATTTAAAGGCGGCGATAATACAGACCCAGCAAATTATAGACCGATAGCGGTAATGGGCAATAAAATATAAAATGTACATATTCATGAAAAAAAAACTGTAAATTTCGGTGAGAAACAATCTGGATTCCAGAAAGATAGCTCGACTCAGATTCATCTTTTGAAAGCATTACATATAATTAATGATGAAGGAACTGGATGTGGGAATAGTATTTAATCATTGCCATCTAAAAACGATAAATAGATCTAAAAACGGCTTTCCACACAGTGGATCACACAAAATTGCTTCTGAATTTAGAAAACCTAGATGTTTGAAGTGCAAGAAATAACCTAATCAAATTACATATATATTGAACACCGATACATAGTGACAAGATTAAGGGAAAATATAGTGATAAAGAGAAATTTGTGTATGGCTCAGTGTTGGCGCTTCTATTGTATCTCGGGTATGTCTACAGTATGAAGGATATTGAAAATGAAGGAGAGTATAGAATATACACGCATGATATAGTCTCATTATATAATGGAAACAACCGAAGGGAACTTGAAGAAAGGATAAATGGTGATTTGAGGAAGTATGAGGAATGGGTTGACAGGAACAATCTCATATGTAATTCGGATAAAACTGTCTACATTGTTTATCAACAGCGTAAAAACAAGCAAGTAGACCTTAATATTAAGTTAGAAAATGTGCAAGTAGATAATGTAGCAACTAGGAATAATTATAGACGAAAAATTGGATTACCAACAACATATTGAAGAAATAAAATTTAGGACAGTGGCGTTAGTAGGAGCAATTTGAAGAATGGGGAAGTGTACAAACAGAATAGCCAGAATGATCTAGCACGAGCATATCCAAGCGCGCTACAATATATATTACCAGTATACTCCCAAAGTTCCAAGGGCAATCAAAAAGATATCAACGTAACAATGAATAAATCAATAAAAGTATTATTTGGATATACGAACCTCACACATACTGAGGACGTATATAGATCTACAAAAATACTAACTCTAGATGAATGATTCGCCAGAATGATCTAGCACGCGCATATCCAAGCGTGATACAATATATATTACCAGTATAGTCCCAAAGTTCCAAGGGCAATCAAAAAGATATCAACGTAATAATAAATAAATCAATAAAGGTATTATTTGGATATACGAACCTCACACATACTGAGGACGTATATAGATTTACAAAAATACTAACTCTAGATGAACTTACAGAATTGGATAATGTAAAAATTATACATAAATATAGAAAACCGGAAGAAAACATAATATAACACTACAACTAAATAACCAAATTCATCAAAAGAATACTAGGGCATTAGGTTACATCCATGTAAATCAAATAGATAGCGACAAAAGAAAGAGAATTCTGAGGCATCGTGCAATACTCCAATATAATCAAATACCAAACAATATACGTGACGTACAGAGGGACAGTGACTTCAAAGCAGAAAATGAAAGATGTATGTTAGATAGGAGGACTGACTTGGAGATTTAAGGATGGGGAAGGTGATAAAATATACGAAATCTCACTTGGAGGAAAAAAAAAACAGGATGGGGAAAAGGAAATAATAAATAAGTTTCAAATATTTAATGTAGCAGAGAATGAAACCTATACCAGCGAAAAAAATAAGCAGACTGTTCCATTCGATAATATAACAGTAACTTATTTTCACATATTTCATATGTTTGTAAAAAATTACATTCAAGCAAAGCAAGTTCGGCAAAACATTTATAATATTAGGTGCAGGGCCCAAATTTGGCTTTGCTGAACATATCGGTCAAATATTTTCTACAACAAAAAGTAAAAGCGATCATGATAATATGGTGCATTGTTTATTAATTTTTTTGAAATGTGGCAACATGACATTTAAATCACAAACGAGAAATAAAATTGCTGTGAGTTTTTAATACGTATAAATGCTGAGGAGAGAATAATTTCACCAAATGAATAACATTTTTATATTTCCAAAGCGGTATCTTTTAACGACTATTCTTTTAATATTCTACAGTTTTCAAGATATCACAAATGATAGCAGTGCTCGAAATATTTATTTGTCAGTTAATTGGTTGAAAATGAAAACGATGCGGCAACATCGTAAGATTAAAAATTGTTTTCAACATTACTCAAGAGGACTATTTCTGTCCTTTATTATTTAGGTAAATAAATATAAATTTAAACCCTGTTTACTACTGTCCTCTTTGTTCTCTTTTATTCAAATCACGAATCAGCCACTCTTGCGCTTGCGCAAAATTTTGGAGTTGCTATAGTTTCTGTAATCGGTACGCCGGTAAGTTCTTGCTAAGTTATTTTTTTTATAATCAATGTTATCGGAAAATAGACGATTTTATTACCTAATAGGAAGTATAAGTGTGTATATATAAAGTAGGAAGTATAAAATGTTTTGAAAGAAATAAATGTAATTTGTTTAACTATACGTCTGGAAATTAAAGTGTAGAACAAACAACTCGTGATAGATGAAATTGACTAGCTGTATGCGAGTGCAGTGCATGTGCCTTATCTTTTATAGAATTTGTGCAACACATGAATGTTTTGCTTAGCGCATGGCGCAATACAGGACGGATAATTCAAGGTTAGTAATCAGCTGTTGTATAATGCTTACAGTAATCGTTATTTTAGCAATTTTTTCTATTAAATTTTAATATACTCAAATAATCTACATCACAATTTTCGTGATTTGAGAACATTTTTATCCATCGACTTTTATTAGCATTCTTCTTCTTCTTCTTCTTCTTCTATTGTTTAACGTCGATTTCCGTGCGATGCTTCTACCGACTTCAGGTTTATAAAAACAAAAGGGCCAACATCAATTTTACGAAACATAATTATTAAACTGATTTGAATTAATTATTTATTATTAAGGAGCATTTTCACAAATGAAAATAATAAAGTCGAAATACCGAACTAATTTAACAGACGAAC
>WYDF02048924.1:0-12167 GCA_009867245.2 Adranes taylori | reverse complement strand
AGGCTCGAAACGTTTGCTGATTTGTTTTTTCAATAAAACCTGATGTCCAACTACCGATGATTTTCATTTGATATTGTGGATAATGTTATTGCATTTGAAGATGAAGAAAACGATTTTGATGGTTCAGAAGGTGACAATCGGTGTTCTAATACACATCAATATGAAGAATCAAGAATGGCTAGATACCATCTATCAGAATTCAGTACTTGGTATGACAAACCGCCAAATGCTGACGGCACAGATACAATGCTGCTACGACATTTCAGAGCAATGGCAGACTGAAGATCAGAAAATCCAGTTAAACAGACAAAGCTTACGGACAATTTTTCGAAAGAATAATAGGAATTCAAATTAGAATTTATATAAACTCAATTTAAATCAAAAATTTATTTTCAATTTTAATCAAAGATGTATAAAATTTCTATTTTCTATACATTAGAAATTATAGTTGTTTTATATTAAAAATACGATGGTTTTATAAACTTAGAAATAAATTTATAAATTCAAATCTACATCCAACTCTTTTTTTAGTATGAAAAATAAACTCCTTAATCGTCGTTTTTGATTTTCCATGTCTGACAGATAACCGAGTTCCTACTATATTCCAAAGTAAGAACATCCACATGAACTTCCTTCACGAAACATGTAACGTGCTTTATGTGTCCCTCAAAAAAACGTAGGACGGCGGCAGTTTCATGCTCGCCAATAAATTCTCGCTTTTAAGTCATTTCAATTTTATTTTATAAAAAAAAACAAAAGAGTCGTAAAGTTTACTAATGATTAGTATTCTAGGGTTAATCGAGGTAATAAGGGTTCTATATTAACTTTAAGTCTTCTGGTATTATGTTATCTAATGTAATTAGTATAACTAGGTAATTAAAAAGTATCAGCTTATGACCTAATTCATTTTATATAATATGTTATTCAGCTACTTCCGCTAGATGCTTGCGGAAAGTATTAAGACATATCCCGGTATTTGTGATTATGATGCAAACAACGCTTTGTTAATTGAAGTGGTCATTTCTAATAGATATCTATGTCAACCCTTAACTAGATTTCAAACTCTTAACTAAATTATAAAAGCACATAAATTTTAAAATTATAAAACAGAATCAACATAATAATATGTGCGATCCAATATCACCATCGCAATTTAATAACGATTTTAATCAAATTCCGATGCAATAAAACATAATATGCATAAACTATGATCCCTATAATGTTTAATACGTTGTATTTGATTTTAATTATATTAAATTGAACTATCAAAATTGCGTACAGGATATTAAAATACTTTTTGTCCTTTCATAATTAATTAAAATTTATATAAAATTACATATAATAAATACGCATTACAATTTAAATCAACTTTCATAGTTTCATATAGCATTTTATTGCCTTTATGAGATAAATATAATTAAAATTAGATTTAGGTCCGTACCTAACCCAATCATCATTTTGATTTAGTTTAATGTTAGAAAGATTGAGATGTGACACTTGTAAATAATTCGGGATGACTAGATACTGTAAAATGTGTACCGATTTAAGCAAGTCAATTATTATTAGCTAGACGAAATAGGTAGGAAAAGTCAGACCAGTATTAGCAAATTCATCATAGATATGACCGAAATGTTATGATCTCAAATGTAGAAAAAAATATTGATTATATCCTATCGTATTTAATTAGATCTGAAATAAACTCCTTTACATAGGAACATAAAATCACGTAAAAAGTAGAATGGCGAATTGGTACGATGCTCTTCACCGTATGTAGGTGTTAATAAATCGATCTAATTGAAAATCGATGAATTCCTAATATGAATGTCTAATTAGAAATAAGAATGAACGGAACAGCGTTTTACCGTCCTAATTCAAGTCGATATTCTAAGTTACTACAAGTACAAAATATTGTTCCAAATATAACATGATAAACTTTTGAAAAGACAATAATTATTTATTAAATGTGAAAATAATAAATACCTGATAAAAAATGTATTCCTTCCATCCAACAATCGAAAGCAGCAAGCTCTCCATTGTTGGTTAGGCAAGCTTACACAGCGTTTTGCAAGCACAGCGTCTTGATAATGGTTTTCGCACATTGGAATTAGGTAAAATTAAGTTTTGTTGAAAACTGGAAAAAATAAATATTTCCAGAATGAACGGAGCAGCGTGCATTTTTATTAGCATTGGTGCAATAAGCACCTTTGATTCGATTCACCTCAATTATGACCGAATGTAATTAGCAAGATAGCAGTATAGGCCCCTAAGTGGAATACATGAGATAAATGTAATTTACTATAGGAAAGGGAAAAGTAGTATGAATGATTGATTTTATTTTACTGGGATATTTGGTAGATGAAAAACTGGTTATAAGTTTCGATACTCATACAATAGCCGATTTTTCATGTTAAGTAGTTGAAGTTCACGTCACTCTAATTTCTGAACAATAAATGAATTACTTCAGATTAAATTATAATTAATTCCAAATAAAAATCATGAATAATTTAGTGTTGGATTTAGTATCGGGAGTAAAATTCGACTGGATGCCTAGCAATAAACAGTCGTCGTTAATAAACTAAATAAGTATTTTAAAGTATGAGGTCTCTAAATAACTCACAGTATTTAGTAGTCAGTATGTTTATAATAAATTAGCTAATTCTTTTAAGTATGAGTTTTTACGAATAAAGCCAAATAAAATTAGTAGGCAATAAATTCATTGATCGAGCTAACTATGCATCAATTTAAATTAAGTGAGACAAGATTAAACAGAAATTGTAAGTACAATTATTTCTTAATTATTTGAGACGTAGATGATTGAATCAGAACGCCATTTTAATTGTATATTCGTACGCATGAATAAGTATTGATTTATTTTAGTATTTGTGAGGCGTTAATTATTTTATTCCTAAATGAATGAATATTTATTTAAACTGCCAGTAAGCTTTGCGTTCAACATTACCAATACATTTTGTTAAATTTACACGTTCTTTCATTTCTAATAGGATGAACTATTGAGAGACGATCTGTTATTGGCCGGTTGGCAGTTACCATTAATTATCTAGAGAAAGTTAAGATTAAATCTAAAGGGTATGTTCAACATTGGCAATGGTAAAGTCCTGTGTTTTATTTTAAAAGTAGTTGGAAGACTTCGTGTATTTTAACTTAATTAAACAATAACTTTATTCTGGAATAGATTAATTAAAGTAAGTATTAGAGTGGATGAGTGAATCGCATTTTTTCCATTGTCAACATGGCAGCGGGTTAGTTTTGACTCTATGGTCACCTTAAGTTAATTGACAATTATTTGGCATTCAATGCCTGGATTATCACTTTCATCGTCCTCCCCTTTTAAGTATGATCTTTCATTAATTCATTTACTAATTTGATTGAACATGCTAAAACATAGATGGAAATTTAAAAAAGATGGCTATAATTTAAGGCCTTATTAGTTAGAGCTTCAGTTTTAATATTTCAGGTAAAATTTTGATAGGATGTGTTATATTACACCAAATCTTCATCGTGTAGGTATCAGCCACATTTTTCTCAAACAATTTAATTTAAATTTTTAGTTTGTTTTACTTTATTAACATCATCATGATGGTATAGTCAATCATAAAAGTAAAAATATTTATTTTTTCCAGTTTTCAACAAAACTTAATTTTACAAGACATTCCAATGTGCAAAAACCATTATCAAAACGCTGTGCTTGCAAAACGCTGTGTAAGCTTGCTGTGTAAGCTTGCCTAACCAACAATTGCTCTCGATTTTTGGTTGGAAGGAATACCTTTTTTATCAGGTATTTATTATTTTCACATTCAATAAATGATTATTGTCTTTTCAAAAGTTTATCATGTTATATTTGGAACAATATTTTGTAATTGTAGTAACTTAGAATATCGACTTGAATTAGGACGGTAAAACGTCGAAATCTAGATTGTTAGAAATTTACAACATATACATTTTTGAATAAAAGATTTTTTGGAGATTGGATTACTTGGTTTTTCTTCAGAAGCTTTTAGATTTGTTTTAGATTTAATTTGTTACTCAGTTGGTAATAAATATAAAAATTTGTTTCTTTTCGAAGAATTACCCCCACTTTAATATAGCGCGATGTGCATCTCAATAACTTCAAATGGTGGTTAGGCAAGCTTACAACGTGATTAGTATATTTGTTTTTTCTTTGAGGTTCGATTAAAATTTTAGCGCGGTCATAGCATTTTAGCGCGGTCATAGTTTTTCATAAAATTTTAGACCGGAGCACGAGTGCACCATTTTAGTTATTGGTACATCGAGTTTTGTGTGACTTTTGTTTACAAGTGACAACCGACATCATCAAAAGGGTTTATTATAGTAATCTAGATTTTGAAAGTACTTTGCTAAGGTGGTTTAATGAAACAGATGATACAGTAGTGACGGCGAAACTGTCACTGAAGAGTTTCTCGATAAGTGATAATGATTCAGTTTCGGAGGCAGAGGCAGATAGTGAAGAAAGTTTAAAAGGGATAGCTACAAACAGGTGCTGCTATAATAAGAATAACTGTAATAATAACAAGAGTGTAAACAGGGATCTACACAATCAATACGTTGGGAGAAACTCTTCTACATTCCAAAATAATGTAAACGAGCCTAAAACCAAGAAAGATGCAAACAAACCTAAAACTAATGCAGATAAAACAACCTATGAATCTGAGTTACAATTAAAAGATGCAACAGCTACTGAAACCGCAGCTGCTGTAAATTCTCAAGCGGCAGTAACGAAAAACAAAGTAAAAAGTACACAGCAAATTAAATGCTAAACCGAAAAGAAATAGTTTTAAAGGTACAGTGGATAGCAATAGTAATCGCCCTGTTGCTGAGCAGATTGGATGAATGTTCTTATCTGGGATCTGTCCCGGGACAAAAACTGATAGCATAATAAGCTATTTGATGCAAATTGTTCCATATAATAAGTACTCTTGTGAGAAACTTAACACCAAAAACAACATGTTAGCTCCTTTACAATTGGAGCACCGATTTATTTGTAAGAAGATATTATGAAACCAGAACTATGTCCAAAAGGTGTTATATTAAATGATTTTTTCAAAAGAAGAGCACTTCAGTGTCAGAGATGTAACCACAAAGAGGGATAATAGTACAATAAAGCAGGTTTTCTTAACGCTATTACATAATGTGCAATAACTACTGAATAAAATGAATCTAAATGATTCTTTTATATCTGATAAAAACTATTTATGTTTATGTTTCAGTGAGCACAGGTTGATTAATCAAGAATTCAATGATATACATATTGGTGGTTATAGAAATATATACAGTAGGACTAATAAAAAGCATGGGATGTGGCGATATTTATTAGGAATACCTTTACTGACTTAAACAAACTCTCCACTGATATTGACTGTGGCCGAAATAGTTGCGGTCGAAATTACGTGACTCAAGAGACGGCCATAACGACAAACCGCACCTTGCACCACACTTAGCATTGTACCATAGTATCGCACCTGCGTTGCACAAAAGCCTTGCCATCAAGAGTCCATATTGACGCTACGCACCTAGCGCAGTTTATTTTCACCTACTGACGAAGCGGCATAACAAACATGAGTTCTTCTTAATCTTCATCGGATTTAACTGTAGTATAATGAAGTGGTACTTTATTAAAAATAGAAGAAAGAAGACAATACATCCTTTAAATAAAGAGCGCAGTCAGTTTGGTGAATACCACCTTTTAACGATCTAAGAGAAGATAATCGGCGTTTTTTTTTGAGTACATGCGAATGTGCAGTGATACATTCGATTGTATTTTAAGCAAAATTAGCGACAAAGTAAATATATCTTGGAAGAACTGCCATGCTCAGTCCATAACAATTGAAGAAAGACTGCTTTTAACGTTCAGGTAAATACAAATAACTTTATTTAAAAACAGAAATAGTTACAAAACTTAAGAATATTTACATATCACTTTACGTTTGGATGCCTGTTAAGTGATAATGCTGGCCTCCAGACAACCTTTGTACATTTCGCCCGAACCACATTGATTGATAGTCGTCCCTGGTCCTGCGCTACTGCCAAACTGAAAAGGAATTTGTTGGGCAAAACTTGTTGATCTTGCTGATTGGAATAACCTGTATTACCTGGGATGACGCTGCCACTTTGGGAACTGTCAACATGATGAGTAAATGGAAATCTTTGTGGAACATATTGCATGGATGATTGTGTAACAATTTCGTTGTCTATAAGTTGCAAAACTTGTTACTTAATCCCGTTTTTGGTTTTGAGTTCATTGCTCTAACCTATGGAAGTACACTCTTAAAAAATGCTTCGTCTTCGTCTAGTTCCTTTTCTCGTCTTTTATCACTATTTTACTCTTATCTTTTTAGATACGCAATTTTTTCTTGTTCTGCCTTTAGTAAAGCGTCCCCAACAGCGTCGGTAGTTTTAACTGTTTAACTGCGTTTTTTGCTTTTTTATGTATTGGAGAAACTGAAGGTGTATGTTGTGGAGTTGATGAGTAAGACGCTGGTGTAGAAGGCTATGAATCAATCTCGCTTACAACCTCGGGGTACACACTGATCTTTTAAAAACAAAAGCGAGTCAAAATATTGCCAATTTGATTTTCTGAAAATCATTTTCTGATTTCTGAAAAAAATAGAGATTAATGACTTACTACATCAAAAAACCAATTTTTTGTTGCAGATATTTCTCTATTTGCATATCATTTAGAGGTTTGCCATTTTCATTTCGCATGTGTAAAACTACAGTAGCCAATATTGTTTCTGAGATTTCAGAATATATTTGGGACTCATTATACAAAAATTCATATGCCCGATCCATCTACAAATCTAGCCGATGAAGCTTATCCACTGAGAAGAAATTTGCTACAAGAATACGTTAAATAAGAATTGAATGAAGAGGAGGAATATTTTAATAAACACTTATCCCCTGCCAGACGAACGGTAGAATATACTTTTAGCATTCTCAGGGCAAAATGGCAAATCCTAGATAAACCAATATTGACCACTGCTGCACACGCAGATAAAATAATCAAGACAATTATAGAAAAATAATAAGGTACTTCAATATTTCCAATAAAGATTGAAATAGTATTAAAATTATGATTAATGAAATCCTTTTTTCTTCGTAATATATTTAATTCCTTTGCTAACACCATTGTTACGACTACCCATGTAACGTATAATTATATACCTATCAAATCGGTCAGACGGATTTTCGTGAACACGGGGGAAGAGCGCGCGTAGATATGTATGGGAGTCCCGTCTTTAATAGTGGCAAGGACAGGCGGGCGTACGAGGCAACGCGCAGCGTTTTGTGTGAGTGGAGTCTAGAAATAGCAATCAAATAAGCAGCGTGTTGTGTGCGGTCGAATCGATGCGTTTATTAATAGAGTACGTAATGTTTACAACACAAAAGCTGTGTTATCGCGTGCGCGTTGAGAAAGCGAATCTCTCTTTAAGTTTATTGTTTTTCTACTTTGTATTAATATACGTCTAACAGCCTTATATGTTTATATCTTAATATTTCGTAACTTTAATGTATTACTACCTTTAATCAAATTAATTGTAACAATATAACTCTCAAAATACATTCATCGTGTCATTTTTAAAACAGATGAGGCTGCATAACGGGTAGTTAGTGGTGCTCATAACAACCATGATAAGAAATTAAAATACAAATTAATCTATATATATATATATATATATATATATATATATAACTCAATGTATGTTTGTATGTATATTCTTTATGCCTGACTACACCATCCATCCGATCGACATGAGACTTTAGGAATTTGTTGAGTACACTCCCGGGAAGAATTCTGTGAAATTGGTTTTTTGAAATTTTATACGCATCTGCTTTATTTAAAACATCTGCTGGAGCAAAGATACAGCCTCCAGCCTCCGCAATGTTTACTTATGGCTAGAGAGTATATAATAAAGACGAGATTACTGGAATATGGAATCACAAATATTCTTGGAATTTTGATATAACGTGGCATTCGAATACGCGCGTGTTTTTGTATACTTAATACGGGAACATGGGAATATGGGATTACGCGAATAAGGGAATACGGGAATATGGCCATATCCGCGGCAAAGCCGCAGCCACTGGCCACGGTAATTAGGCCATATCGCTGGCCGCTTCAATTAGGCCATGTCAGCATTTCATATCAGACTGAGATTCATTTCATATCAGACTAAGCCACAGCGAAGCGTGGCCGGGTTTAGCTAGTAAATTATAAGTTCAATTAAATACAAAATTAATGACTGTGATCACTTTAGAACTTATATGAATTAATAATTCTTGCCCTCACACTTTTATTGTCCAATGACCAATGAACACAGTCCGTTTTTCAGGAACCACTGTTCCAAATACTTATTCAAACTTATAATTCATATATTTCAACTTGAACTTATAATTCAAAGTACTGCCAATATCCTGCTCCAAATAAATTATTTTCAACTCAAAAATCTGCCAATATGCTGATACAATCTAATTATTTTTTCTTGAAGGAACTGCCAGTTTGCTGCTCCAGATTCTAATTATATTTAATTCAAAAGATATGCCACTATGCTGATCCAACATTATTATTTTTTCTTGAAGCAACCGCCATTTTGCTGCTCCAAATTCATATTATAATATACTTTATACTATTATGGAAGTCTTTGTTCCATATCATTCATATCTTTATTCTTTTAGTGAGAAATCAAAATTATTCTCTTTTCATTTGCCGTTTAAGTTGAAATATATTCCAATAAATAATCCGGTTCGAAGGAGCAAAAATTTGTTAGCTAATTAACTATTTGAACTGTATTAAATAATAAACTAATTAATTATTTGAGGATTGCATTATTTTCATATACATTCAACGTCAAGTTTAGTCAGCCTCATCTTGAGAAAAAAAGCAAAAACTGTTAGACTAAAATGTGAATTATGCGCCGCCATACGAAGAGTTTTACCTATTCCAGAGGAAATCCCCGAAGCGACTGGAACGCAAAAATTAGAAAAGCGCAAGACCTGTTCCTCGAAAATTAAAAGAATGACGTTTGCCTTATGTGTAATATGTCATAAAATGACTTGCCTGAAATGTGCTTCAAAACTGTGTAAACATTGTAATCATAATTTGTAAAATGTTTAGATCTTGCAATTTTTACAACCATCAAATATTATTTGCCAATTTCTTTCTTTTATTAAATAAGTATATAATTATTCTTTAATGGTTTATTTAAGTTTCTGTTCTCAAAACTATTTGTGTAACAAATAAGCATATTTTGTTAGCTTAGCACAAATACACTAATAATAAGTATACAAATGTATATTTTCATGATTAATAAAATGAGAATAATATTAATGTGTAGTTATATTTTTTCCTTATTACTAAAATGTTTATTACTTATTACTTAAGTACTATTTAATTTATTAAAATTTAAAAAAGGTATAAAACTATGTTCTATTTGGTTTTGGAATGCACAATTTCGCGGTCATAATGACGTTTTCCAGTCATTGTGATAATAATTGTAGTACACTAGTTAAGTGTTAAGCAATCTGTATGTGAAACTTCTGAATAAAAAAACTTTTCTTATCTATAATTTATTTTGGAAAATGTGTGTAAATTTTCTATAATAAAGTTTTTATCGATAATGAAATTTGTGCAATAATAATAAAAATAAATGCAATAAGATGACACATTTTGTGATAATATATTATATTAAAACACAATACCTTTGCTATTTATTATTACTCGATGTTTGATTTAAAGAAATGCTGAAAAAGAAAATGAAACTTTGGACAGGGTTATTTATTTTAGTAGCAGTTGGGTGTGTTTCAGGTAAACTTTTTCATTAAATCTAAATTTTTTCTTGAAGACCTTTTTGTTGAAATTATTATATCTTAATATAACAATTTATTTATTAAATATTTAATTCAACAATAATATAATTATAAATTATCACTAATTAGAGGATAACATTATTCTTAAGAAAAGAATAACAATGTAATCCGCTTGGCGTATGTAACAAAAGACTTCAGAAATTATGAAACTAAATTATTACGAAATAGGTACAACTTAAATAGATTTGAAGTTCGTTTTTGATGCATTTATACTTACTGCTATTTCTTTATGGGATAACGAAGCTAAAGTGTCACTCTGACAACGGAAGCTACCATAATATAAACTTACGTATTCTTCATGGTTCAAGTCTGTTGTCCTACTCTTTCATGTCGTTTAGAAGCCTTCAAGTTCAAACGGTTAGACGCTTTCTAACCCTATGCGCCGCCAACGTTTAGAACGCGGTTGAAGAACGGATTCTTGACTGATTACGACGCGGACCTTTAGAATACTTTCCAGGAATAAGGGTGGCGGGCGAGGGGGGTAGATATCAGAAAACTGAAAACCCGAACCCAAAACATCTAGTAAAAGATAGAGCGCTTGTGACCATTTTGTTTATGTGTTTTATAACACTATAATTCTGTAAATCACATTCATTTAGAGTGTTACAGTGTAACAATGAAAATACACAACAAACATCTAATAATAGTAAAAATTGTATGTTTACTCCTAATTTAAACAATTTATTAGAAATATAGAAAAGAGCTGACTGACCTTACGAACTAAACACAAATGGCTTCAACCCATCTGACACAAACACTTACTTGCTCACAGCCTCAAATGTCCCTAGTTCCATCACAAATAACAGAATATATCAACGGATTGTTTGATTTAATGCACCAGGTCCAAAAACAATTTCTTTCGCCAAAATCTGGATGATTTCATTTTGTATGGTAGGGTGAGTATAGTTAATTTCTTTTTCAAGCCACAGTTTCAAAAGCGGCTTGTCTTCACTTCAAACTTTCAGTACTTCCATTTCTTTCAATATTTGTATGGCCCCTAATTGCCAGTCCTTGTCTAAGAAGATATTTTAGGCTATTTATTATATTGCCATAAGAGATTTTAAAGCCAGTGCTTGTTTTTGAAGTTTATATTTGATAGTTGCCTCTCAATAGGTGCTTTTACCTGAGTGTGACTGAAAACAGCTTGGGAATAAGTATCACTTCTCTGGTGACTCTCAAACTTTTCAAACCCTTTTTTGTTAAAAGCCTTATCTGCCTTAGTTGCCAGATTTTTCGTTGGGCACAACTGAATATATCTTGTACAATAAAAACAGCTTATTCCAGCACCTTACATCTAAGCACGTGTAACAAAGGAAATTTGTCATACCAAGTTTTCTGGAATTTTAGCACTCTGCCTGGGAGCTTCTGCACAGGAAACTAATCTGGAAAAATCTGCGGCTGAGAAGGAGATATAAAGGTCTTGTTTCTTGTTCCTTATTGTATTTCAGGTGGAGTTGGAGAGACTAATGGTGCTGGAACTGCAAAACTTGAAGTAAAACACGGTAATATATCTTGTTCGGGTATGATAATATCTTGATCTGAAAAATAATATTTGGTTGGGTAATAGGTAGCTACAATATATTACTTATTAATTTTGTTTTGATATTTAGTTTACTAACCCAATAAAACAAAATAATATAAATTGATGTTTTATTTATCAATTTATACCAACTAATAACTATGTAGTCTTTTTTTATTACAGTAGTATTTTGTGCTAAAAAAACATAATCCTTCTAATTTTTTTCTACAAAATATAAGCAAAAGTTTTATGAAAATTTTAGTAAATGTAAAATTTGCAGTTTACTTATTAAAAAATGACAATATATTTCGCTATCCTTGTGTTCGTTTCATAGTTATATTGACAAGACAACACTTTATCACTCACTAGCCAACAGGCGAATGCAAGCGTATTAGGTAGACAGTGTATTCAGTTTTAAAATAGACAAACTCAACACAATAGACTAGACGCAGCTATGCGCCAGTACTATTATAAGTCAATAGATGACCCGTTTGTCCCCAATGGCGGCCACGCCGTGGTTTAGACATACGCTGTCGGTCTTCTTTCAAACTATTGAAGATATTTCATATATTTACTCTAACTAGGGTTACCACATACGTTCCAATGTAGTACTTTTACTAGTTGGATAAAGTACTTAGTAACAATCTATTATATATATATATGTATATATATATATATATATATATATATATATATATATACATAGAAATAATTATAACTTCTCGAAATAATAATAAATATTATA
>WYDF02048923.1:0-25521 GCA_009867245.2 Adranes taylori | reverse complement strand
AGCTTCTTTATATTGGGGGGAGGGGGCCCATCCGATGAATTTGCCACGGGCCTCGAACGGTATAGTTACGCCACTGCGCATCATATAACATGTCCTGCGCAGATTTACATATATTCTGAAATCTTTGAATTAAAGAAATCTTCATCACCAAATCTTACTCCAACTTTGATTTAAAATATTCTACATCCATTCGGAATATTTCTCTTTATATTTATGCGGTGCTTAAACGTTCAATGTATAAGTTCATTCGCAGGTAACGAATTTGTAATCCTCAATTTATGCATTAAATAGTGTAAACATGGTCATTAAGGTCTGAAGAATTCTGCATTTTATTGTATTTCTTCCTATTACATATTGCGTGCTACGTGCCATATGACTTCGGCATGAGCTCCTCTCTTAGTTCTATTTGAAGATCTGGAGCTGTGGGTAACGAAATAATATTGTTGATTACTCGAGTTGTCTGCTGTCTGCTTGCTTTTCATAATGTTACTAGTCGGGTTTTACCATCCTTGATGCGTTTCGATAAGTTTTTCCACGGGATAGTAGATGGGCTTTATCTAATCACCTTTTATTAGTACTACGGTACCTTTATCTACATTTTACGTTTCCTGCTTCCATTTATATCACTTTCTGAAGTTGGTTTAGATAATTTCGCGACCACATTGCGTAGAAGTCATGATATAATTTCTGAATTAGTTAATTTATTTTGAAACTACTAATAAAAATTTTCGTACAAATTAGTTTTTAAGTTGTTATGAATTTACATTGTTATCGTTTCAGAATTATTTGATATGTTCAGAAAAATCTGCTAATCTCTTCCGAAATTAATTATTTATACAAATATATTTAAAAAAGAATTAATAAAAAAAAATCAGTTTATAAAAGGACTTTAGAGAATGTAGTAAAACTTTATGATTTAATGCGCAAATCTTTTATGACTTTTAAAAGGAAAATCGATATTTCATAAAAATAGTGAAAAGAAAAAAAACTAGGCGATTTTTATTACCTTTTGCCAACTGTGGATTATTATAATGTACTTCCAGCATAACGTATTGAGTGCGTTCAGGGCCACCTATAGGTAGTGCAGCCTTCTAGAAGCAAGAAAACCGAATCAATTAATAAGAGTAATATTACTAAAAAGGATATTGCGAGTAATATGTAATATGTATTATACACGATGATTCAAAACTAATGAACCGATTTAGTACACAATATTTTATGAAAGGAAAGAAATTAAAAAATTAACAAAACATCTATATATTCTATAATCAAATTCTGTATCCTGTTTTTACAAATTTTCAATGTCGGAGCAAATTTTCGGAAAAGCAATAACACGAATGGGTCGCTCAAAAAAAACCGGTCGACCCGCCCTAAGTAACCTGATAGAAACTAAGAACTTTACGAAATGTAAGCGGTAGAATGGCGCCCTAATCAAATTATAACAACTTTTAAGATGTAGCCAAATTAGGCCCTAAAGTGACCGGAATATCAGCCCTAAAACCTTTTCCACACTTGAAAAAGCATTACCACCCCCTTAAGCGCAATAAACAAATTATAACAGTTATAAGATCCAGGATGACTTAATAAATTATAATTATTAACCCCTTAAAGCCATTGAGCCAAAGTGCCCGACTTGCCAACGGGGCGTCGGCTTAAAAATTCTAAAGATCCTAGGTACCTTAATCCCCTAAACACACAAAAGACCTTAACCGCCCTAAGCACACATAACAGCTGCTAAGATGTAGAAAATTTAAAGAAAAAATATGAAATATCAACACTTAAAGCTCTTAAGACCTCTATAACACTATGCCCATTGCCCATGAAAAGTTTCTAAGCACCTAAAAAATTAAAATGCGTCAAAACACCTTATAGACTTAAGCACCTTAAAAACCTTAAGTGTTCTAAACTTTTTAATCCTCTTAAACAAATTATAACAGCATCTAAACCATCACAAGATTTTATAATTTATCAATGTTGAGTAGAAAGCATTTATGTTAAAAAGTGCACATATCGCCTGTTTTAAGAGACCCGGCCCTTAAAAACTTAACAAGTCGTAAGGGTCTTAAGCGCTCTAAAAGTGAGCATCGCCCGCTTGGATGCAGAACCCTTGAGGACTTTAAAGCATACTAAAAGCGCTAAAAACTGTAGATATTCTAAGCACACGAAAGACTCTAAACGCCCTAAAGACCATAAATTGCCTAAACAAATCAACAAATCATCAGCTTCTAAGATACCTCAAGTTTTTAAATTGTATTAGTTATGACTAAACAGGCTTTTTAAAACGTTCAGTTTTAAACACTATAAAAAGGCTTAAAAATATTAAGCTCTCTAAAGGCTTTAGTTGTCCTAAAGGCTTGGTAGAAAAGTCTTAAATAGCTTGCGTCTAAATGTGGACTTACCGCTAACCTTAAAAGTTCCAATTGATCCTTAAAGGACAACGTAGCCCCTCCCATCATCCGGCATCAAAATCCTTAAATATCCTGAACAACCTAAATCGAAAGAGTGCCCTAACCGTCATATGCACCATATATGCCATAAGCGTCCAACTGTCCCTAAACGCCCTAAACAAATCGTAAATTCGAGCTTTTATAATACATACCTTCTAAGATACGATATTTTGAGATATAACAAGATTCTAAAATGTATTAATTATGATTAAAAATCCCTTAAAAGCCTTGAGTCCTTAAGTGCCCGTCCCCACCCCCAATATAAAAAACCCTCCCGTACGCTCTAAAAGTCTTAAAAGCGCTAATCACCTTAGAGGTCGTGGACTCTCTAAAAACCCCTAAATCCAAAAGAACCCTGAACCCTAAAGACCATAAACCTTGAAGTGCCCAGCCTGATGGTATTAAAAATCCTGCTTTATCCTAAAAAGTTAAGGCATCCTAAAAGCGCCTAAACATCCTAAATAAATTTAATGATATTGCAAGATTTATCAATTTTGAAACCTAAAACTCCTCAAACCCTAAAATACAGGCCCAATGGCTCTAAAATCTCGACCTCTAAAGTGTTGAACCCGCGCGCCTTCTGAAGGTTTCAAATTTCTTATCGCCCTTTAGGCCCTACCTTGGACACTCTCAAGGCCCTAAACGCTCTAAAGAAATCGCTTTCTAAATTCATAATTACGATTAGAAAGCCTATAAAACTTATAAGCCTTAAAGTGCGCGGCCGGCTGGTTAAAGAAAAAACTCGCCTACCTTAGATAGCCCGCCCGTACGCTCCAAACAGTATTAAAAATTTTAAGTAGACTAAAATCCCTAAACCATAACAGCTTCTATGTAGCATAAATTAATCTTTATTCAATTTTGGTCAGACGGCCAAAAAAAACGAATTTATTTCCGAACGTGCTACTCACGCAGATTCTGAAAGATCAGGGACATTCCAACACGCCCTAAAGACTATAAATATTTAGTGCCCTAAATGCCATACACAAACCAATACAGTTTCTAAAATATAGCAGATTACTATATTATAAACCTATAAAGTCCTTAAGCTCTAAAGTGTCCGTCCGCCCTAATATATAAAAGTTTTTAAGATATAGCAAGATATTGCAAATTGGCAATTGTAATTTGAATGCCTTCAAACTCCGTGAGCCCCACAGTTTTATCTTCCCTAAAAAGCCAGGTCCCTAATATTTCCATTATATCACCTCAAGATGAATGCCCTTAAAACCTAAAATGCGCTATAATTCTAAAGGCCCAAAATGCCATTTAGGCTCTCAATATTTTAAGAGTCCTAAAGGCTCTAGCCGCTGCAAGTTCGAGTTTTAAAAACCTTTAAAGCCTTCTAGGGCCAAATGTAGCATGTTTGCCCGTCCTAAAACGTCAGGCCTGATCATTCTAAAGCTCCTATTTACTCTTATCTGAATAATATGAAAGACCTAAGCACCCACAAGAGCTTAACCGCCTTAGAGGCGATAAACTATTTTCAGCCTTTAAGCCTTCTAAAATACCTAAGTGCCCTAACACACATAGGACTAAAGCTATTAGTCACTTTAAATGACTGGCCGAGCCCGGACTAGAACCTGGGTGTAGCTCTAAGTTGCCAAGCACGCAAAGTTTTGGGGCTCTTTCCGAACTATCTATACGCCTTTTAATGAAGCCAGAAAATTTAAAGCTCAAGAGATTGTTAAAGCTTTCGAGGCTTTTGAGATTGTCAGCGACAACTAAAGATCAATAAAAACTAGCCGCATGTCAAATGTAGTAAGAATTCTGGCCATTTGTTACTTTAAAACTAGTACTAGTTTTGGATTTAATTCTTCTACACGTACACCCACATATTTGATACTGCCAAAGCCGAACGCGAAAGGTTTTAGGAGAGGTGCGGACATAAGTCGAATCGCCTTTGAAAAGCATGTCACATCGTGATCTCAAAAAAGGAGAAAGCCTTTTAATGAGGGTCGTCATTCAAACGAACAACTGAACGTCGCTGAAAGAATGACGCGACTAAAGTGTCTCTCTCGAAATCATTCAAAATTTGAATAACTCCAACTTCAAATTAACACTGATTCATTCCATTATGATGATTAACAACTAAAGAAGTGAGTAATAAAATTAATCCATTCTTTTTAAATCACACTGAATTATTTTCAAGTGAAATGGGAAAAGTTTAATTTTTTTTTGAAAATCATTTACCTCTGGATATACAAATGTTTGTGCACCCATAGCCCATGCGGCTAAAACCTTTTTACAAACACGAATTTCTGGAGGTGCATCTTCATTATGACATGGTCCATCATATTCCGGAATTTCTTGTTCGTGGCTTGTTATGCAATCAAATACTTCCATGTGGTGAACCAAACCTTCATTTTCAATTTTGGGACTGTACTGCAATACAAAAAATTTTGTTATAGTCGTACATGATAAGAAGACGTGCAATGAAAAGTTTATCACCTAATTGTATTTTATTAAAATAGATAATCATGAAAACTTTTTTTTTTGTTAAGTTTAATGGATGACGAAGTTTCGACGTTAGCGTCTTGGGACAGTCTACTCACCATGTGCTATCTCGTTATTTGCATCCGAAATGTTATACTCCATAAATGAAAAAACTTATGGCGAGCATCCGCGACAGTTTCCTCATCACGACTTTTTTCTCAGCTGTTAGCAAACTTGATTTGCGCATCGATATGTCATGCTACAAGAACTAGAAAACTCGTGGTAGAGGTTCATGACAGTTTAGTCAGTACGAGTTATCTTGTTTTTGTCCATAAACGTGTTTTGATCAACGAAATTTTATGCTACAAAAACCAGAAAACTGTGGTATGAGTACCTGCCAGTTTAGTCCATACAAGTTATCTTGTTCTTGTCATTAAACGTATTTTCGACCTAAATATATTTTCGTACAAGTCATAAAAAAATTCGTGGTTGTATAACCAGAAAAATTCTAGTAATTGCCCGTTTACTCACCAAAGTTGTTTGTTTGTAGGCAGTTGTCGGTGTTTTGGTCACCTAAAAGTTATGTTGCTAAAACGAGAAACTAATTTGGAGTATCTGAGTGCGTTTACTTAACATTTTCGGAGTTATCTACAAAACAGAAGACTCGTGCTAGCTGTTTGAAACAGTTAACTAAACACGAGTTATCTCGTTCTTGTCTGTAACCGTGCTTTGGCATGGAAATGTTATGCTACACTAACTACAAATCATGTCATAGGCGTTCATAATCTCAACATGAGTTATTTGGTTGTTGACAGTATACACGTGTTGGGCTCCGAAATTTTATGCTGTGAAACGAGGAAGAATGTGGTGATTGCCTGTACCGTTCACTTACCACAACTTATTTTGTTATTGGAAGTAAACGTGTTTCGGCTACTAAAAAGTTATCTTTCGGAAACGAGATATCTCTTGTTGTCGTCCAGGGGTGGTTTCCTCACCATGAATTGGCTCGTTGTTGGCAGTAAACTTATTTTGGGCTTTAAATTTCTATTCGACAAAAACGATAAAGCTCGTGCTGAGCGACCGGATTACTGTTGACAGTAAAAGTGTTTTGGCCACCAAAGTGTTACGCTACGAGACCAAGAAAATTGTGGTGAGCGTCTGTGGCAGTTTATGCACCACGAGTTATCTCGTAACTCGCAGAAAATGTGCTTTGAGCACCAAGAAAACGAAAATTGGTAGTGAGTTCTCGTGTAGTTAACTGACCACAAATTATCTCGTTAGCAATAAACTTGTTTTGGCAACTCGTGAGACAACTTATTCATTACGAGCTATCTCTTACGGGCAGCAAACATGTTGTGGGTGCTAATATCTTAAGTTGCAAAAATGAGAGAATTCGTGGTAAGCGTAAGAACGTTCGCTCACTCACGAGTTATCTTGCAATTGACAGTAAATGTGTTTTGGCAGTCAAATGCCATGCTGCAAAGTCGAGAAACAGAATAATTTTCGGCTCAGAATTGTTAGAGTGTAAAAACGAGAAAACTCGCCGTGAGTATCCTTGTACATTACCCAACACAAGTTATCTCAGTACTGCCATTAAACGCGTTTTGGGTATTACTAGTTTATAGTACAAGAACCGGCGTACTCAAGAATCGGCGTCATCAAGTTTGTCACCGAGGGATATGTCCATCGTTGGCAGCAAACGTGTTGTTTTGCTACAAAACAAAAACAAACTGTGAGGGGAATCCGGGATAATTTAATCCGCACAAGTTATCTATTATCATTAGTAAACACGTCCTGGGTATCAAAATGTTATGCTGCAATAATGAGAAATTTTATGGTGAGGGGTTTACAGTTTACGCAGCACGAGTTGTTTCATTATTAGTTGAATAACAAAATATTTTGACTCAAAAACAAAAAGTTGTGATGAACATCAAAATGTTATGCTGCAAAAACGACAACTCGTGATGAGCGTCCATGTAGTTTACTCACCTCCAGTTTTCTCGTTATTATCAGTAAACGTGCTTTGAACACTATAAAACTCGAGGTGGGGGTTTGGAGTAGTTAATTCACCAGGGTTACTTCACAGTTCACAGTATACGTGTTTCGGGCACCGAAATGTTATAGTGTAAGGAGACGCAGACTTTGGTGATTTTCTGTGCAGTTTAATCACAATTTATCTTGTTGGCAGTAAACGTATTTTGGGCACCAAGAAGTTATGTTGCAAAGACGAGAAAATTTGTGATGGGCATCCAGAGGTAGATTACTTACCATGTGTTAACTCGTGTTGGCAGCAAACGTATTGAAATATTAATTTGAATTATTTTTTATAACGGAGAAAACTCTAGGTGATCACCTACAGCAATTTATTCATCATCTCGTTATTGGGTGTAAAATTTAAGAACTCATGGTGAGTGTCTGGGCGCACTTTGCGCACTACTAGTTACCTCGTAATTGCCAGAAAACGTATTATGTGTATGAAAATGTTATGCTGCAAAAACGAAAACTCGTGATGAGTGTTCGAGCAGTTAACTTAGCATGAGTAATTTCCGTCACGAGTAACATCAAGATCACTGGTAGTAAACGTGTTGTTTTGAGCATCAAAATATTATACAGCAGAACGAGGAAAATTTTGGTGGCCATCCAAGGCCTCCCGTAAAGCAAAGTCCTCCCGGGCTCTTTACTTTCCTCGAGTTATTTGTTGTTGACAGTATACGTGTATCTGGCACAGAAATGTTATGCTGCAAAAGGATAAAATTATGGATGGCATTCAGAATGGCAATTAGGTTATTGTCAGAATGCCCGATTAGTGCACCAAAATATTATGCTGTAAAACGAGAAAAGTTACAGTGAGCACCCGGGACAGTTTACCCAACACGAGTTCTGTCGTAGTTAACAGTAAATGTCATTTGAGCATTGGAGCTGGGAGCATGTTATTTACAACGGGTGCTATTATTCCTAGCAATAAATACGTTTTGGACATTGAAATGTTGTACCGCCAAACGAAACAATTACGGTGGCCATCCAAGGCAGTTTACGCAAGACTAGTTGTTGTAAACTGCACCAGGGCAGTTTAGTAATCAGTAGTTGTTGAGTAAACATGTTTTAGGCACCGCAATATTGTTATCAAACGAGAATTGTTGTGAACATTAAGACAGTTTACTCAACACGAGCCATCTCGTTGTTAGCGGCCAACATATTTTAGACATTTAGAAGTTATGTTGCAAACCACAAAAACTTGTGGAGGGCGCTAGGAACAGGTTATTTACCACAAGTTTTATCATTAGTTGCAATAAATTTGTTTTGGACATTGAAATGTTATACAGCGAAACGAGAAAATTACGGCTGGGGTCTGACGCAGCTTACTCAGAACGAATTATTTGGCATCACGAGTTATTGCAAACTGCACCACGCTCAGTTTAGCCATCAATAGTTGTTGATAGTAAACGTTTTTTTGGCACCGCAATATTTATTGACTTATAAAGCGAGGAAAATTGCGGTGAGCTTACAAGGCAGATGACTCGCGATGAGTTATCTTGTTGTTGGTAGTAAATGCATTTTAGGCATCAAAAAGCTATGTTACAAGATCGAGAAAACTTGTGGTGTGTGCCCTAGGGCAGATAACGCACTACGATTTATCTCGTATTTGTCACAAAAACGTATTTGTGCAATTGAAAGTTATGCTGCAAAACGAGAAAATTGTAATGGAAGTCAGGGCAGTTTACTAATCACGAGCTATCTGATTGTAAGCAGTAAATGTATTTTAGGCATTAAAAGTTATGTTGCAAATCGAAAACACTCGTGGTGGGCGTTGAGAGTAGGATATTTACTACAAGTTCTCTTGTTATTGGCCATAAGTGTGATTTGCTAATTGAAATGTTGTATTGTAGAACGAGAAAAGTACGGTGGGCCTTCGAGGCAGCTTACTTAAGACGAGTTAGTTTGCACCGAGGGTTTTTTTTTCAGGAGTTGTCGTAAACTACACCACACACAGTTTAGTTACCAGTAGTTGTTGACAGTAAACGCTTTTCGGGTACCGCAATATTAACTTCTAAAGCGAGGAAAATTGTATTGAGCTTACGGGGTAGATGAACCTTGTTAGCAATAAACGTATGTTAAACATTCACAGTTATATTGCAAATCGAAAACACTAGGCGTTGAGAGTAGGTTATTTACTACGAGTTCTAGCGTTAGACAAAATGTCTATGCGTTAGACTGGGCATAAAAATTTTATATTGGAAAGCGAAATTTTTACGGTGGGCGTCCCCAGGCCGTTCATTCAGAATTATATTGTTTTGGGCACCGCTATATTATATTGTTGTGCGAGGAAAATTGCAATGAGCGTACAAAGCAATTCACTCACCACGAGGTATCTCGTTGCTGGTAGTTAAGGTATTTTAGGAACCAGAATATTATGTTGGAAAAATGAGATAACGTATGATGGACGCCCTAGGGCAGATATCTCTTTACGAGTTATCTCGTTCTTGACACTTAACGCATATTTGCCATTGAAATATTATGCTTCAAAACGAGAAAATTGTGGTGAGGTACTTTTATCACTACGGTAGAAGGAGGTACTTTTATCACAACGCGTCATCTCATTCATTGTACTCAATGTAATAAATAACAAAAATTCATGTACATGATCGCCACCCCATCTTACTGGAAGACATTCGTTTTATTATATTTAGCATAAAACAAAAGTTGAACTTTTCGTTTTGACTGGCATTTTATAATAACTCGTCGATTAAATTCTATTAGCACCACAGTTCTTTAGGATAAATTAAATAAAAGTAGCTTAATTATAAATCGTTACAAATCTAGTTACTTTTTATTTTAAATCTGTTTACAAAATCTAGTGACATCTAGCGATAAATAATATTAATTTTTTGATCGAGCCTAAACATTATTTATATTGGCGCTGATAATATCTAGCTACAAATCTAATTTATCATTTTAAACCTACTATCGAAATCTAGGGACATCTAGCGTTAAATAATATTAAATTCCTTGATCGCTCCTACACATTATTTTTATATTGGCCATGGTTATATCTAGATACAAATCCAGTTACATCAGACCACCTCAGATCAAATCACTTCAAATCAAATCAGATAAGATCAAATCAGTTCAAATTAGATTGAATCAGATCAAACCAGATCATATAAGATCAAATCACATCAAAGCAGATCACATTAGATCCAATCAGTTAAACTGAGTTAAAATCAGATTAAAGCAGTTCAATTCAGATCGAATCAGATCGTCATTTCAAATCAGTTCAAATCAGGTTAAATCAGATCAAAACAGATCGGATCAAATAAAATCATATCAGATCAAATAAAATCAGATCAAATAAAATCGGATCAAATTAGATCAGATCAAGTAAAATCAGATCAAATAAAATCAGATCAAATAAAATCAGATCAAATAAAATCAGATCAAATCAGATCAAATAAAATCAGATCAAATCTGACCAGATGAAATAAAATCAGATCAAATAAGATCAGATAAAATAAAATCAGATCAAATAAAATCGGATCAAATAAAATCAGATCAAATCAGATCAGATCAAATAAAATTAGATCAAATAAAATCAGATCAAATAAGATCAGATCAAATAAAATCAGATCAAATAAAATCAGATCAAATAAAATCAGATCAAATAAAATCAGATCAAATAAAATCAGGTCAAATAAAATCAGATCAAATCAGATCAAATCAGATCAAATCATATCAAATCAGATCAAATCAGATTAAATCAGATCAAATCAGATTAAATCAGATCAAATCAGATCAAATAAGATCAAATCAGATCAAATCAGATCAAATCAGATCAAAACAGGTCAAATCGGATCAAATCAGATCAAATAAAATCAGAACAAATCAGATCAAATCAGATCAGATCAAATCAGATCAGATCAAATAAAATCAGATCAAATCAGATCAATTCCGATGAATTCCGATGAATTAAGATTAATTCCGATCAATTCCGATCAATTCCGATCAATTCCGATCAATTACGATCAATTCGGATCAAATCGGATCAAATTGGATCAAATCGGATCATCGGATCAAATCGGATCAAATCGGATCAAATCGGATCAAATCGGATCAAATCGTATCAAATAGGATCAAATCAGATCAAAGCAGATCAAATCAGTTCAAATTGGATCAAAACTGATCAAATCTGATCCTATCAGATCAAATGACATAAAATCAGTTCAAATCAGATATATTCAGATAATATCAGATGAAATCAGAAAGCTAGTTCAAATCAGATCAAATCAGTTCAAATCAGATTAAATCAGATCAAATCACATCAAATCTTTTCAAATCAAATTAGTTCAAATCCGATATAATCAGTTCAAATCAGATCAAGTTAGATGAAATGAGATCAAGTCAGATCAAAGCATATCAAATCAGACCAAATAAGATCAAATCAGATCAAATCGGGTCAAATCAGGTAAAATCAGACCAAATGAGATCTATCCAGATCTAATCAGTGTGAATTGGTTCAAATCAGATCAAACCAGATCAAATCAAATTAGATCAAACCGGATCAAATGAGATCAAATCACTTCAAATCATATCAAATCAGTTCTAATCAGACAAAATCAGACGAAATAACATGAGTTCAGTTCAAGTAAGATAAAAATGTTCAGATTAGATCAAACTAGTTCATGTCCAGATTAAACAACTGATAGGATTCTAGTTGGCAGGGTCCCGGCCTTGTACTCCAGAACGCTATTTTAGAAATTAGTCAAAAAGGGAGTCAACAGCGAACGTAGGCCTTGCCAAATCGGGCTCCAGAGTTGTCCACACCGTAGACAAATACTGGTAAAATGTGAGCCAAGTGCGGATGTAGGCCACGCCAGCGTGAACTGCAAAGCATGTGCGGCAAGTACGGGAACCGGGGGATTAATGGGTAGGTCATTTTTAGGTCACGCAAGTTTTATTTAATTTGCCCTAAACAAATATTGTGCAAATTGAATTTACGAGTTATAATGTGACAGTTAAAATTAAAAGGTTCACGTTTTGTTTTATGCCAGATACAACGAAACGTAGGACTTCCAGTATATGAAAGATTGGGTGGCGATCATGTGCACGAATTTTCATATATAAGATTTTAGCATTTTTAGGCATTGCATTTTTATGTAAAATGGGTTTGAGTTATTTTGATAAAGTTTCTGAAGGAGCTCAGTGCATGTACATATCGTCTGGGTAAAGTCCCTTGTAGACATGTATTTGTGCTAATTAGAGCCACATATACAAACTATTTGAGCATTCAATTTTAAATTTAATTCTTAGTTCTCAGTTGCTCGTAATTCTAAATTATAATAAATAATGATATAAGTAAATTAACCTGAACATTTTATGTGTAAAATATCTTACTTGTAAAATATGATGTTTCCTACTGGTTAACCTTTGTGATAACTTATGAATATGACACCAGTAAGTTGTTTCTTGGACAGGTACTTTCAAACGGTTTACAGTTACTTGATACTTAAACGCTGACTTTGGTAATTTTGAACCAACATCTCTTTGCAAAGGTTTCAAAAGTTGAGTTCTTGTCATTCCTGATGCAATTGAATCTTTTATTATATTGATTTTTTCAATGTTCTCAATTGTATTCGTTCCAAGAGACCATACAATATGAGTTGTATCATCCTATTTAATAATTTGTTTAATATAGTAATTTATGTATAACTTGATTAAGCAAATGAAATTTACCATAACAAAAATAGATAAGTAGTAACATACTTTGTCCTATTTTCTTGTCTACAATGTATTTAATTACGACGAATTAAAATTCATGTACGCTTTGAGCATTTAAATAGCAGTCTCTAATATCTAATAGAACGCTTACAAATGGCGCTACAAATATCAAATAGAACCAATCGGATAATAGCGTATTAGGATAATAGCGATTTAATAAAAGGGCCATAACGTACGCTTATAAAGAAACATATAAAATACCCTTACGTCAACTAACATCCATATTATGGATTTCAGTTGCCAATGTTTCAACATGTACTTTATAACATAGCATGTTACTCTAAATCATCATCATCATCACACAGCCAACTGCGTCCACTGCTGGACATAGGCCTCCCGTAAACTTTTCTATTCCATCTACGGGGTTTTTTTAGCCATACTCTACCACGCTGGCCATTGCGGGTTGGTAGAGGGAAATTGAGGATAGTGGGAAGGAAAAAATGTTGGGTTTGGGTGGATGAATGGGGAGAGGACAATGGTTTCCCCCGTATGGTCTTGGAAGATAAACCAAGGCTCGCGTGGGCAGGAGTGCGTCCCTGAAGTAGATCTATCATCTATTGGGAATATAGATGATTATCTACCCGCTACCCAGGTTACTCTAAATAAATTGATAAAAATAAATAAATAAATTGCGACACCACGGCACTGGTTCATAAGATAAAAACATAAATACAGTTGAACTATGTGATCACGTTATTACACATCAAAGAAAGAAGTAATGATAACAAAAGTGAGACAGGTTTCGTTGCTGCTTTCGGTATATATGTTAACGCACGCATTAGCTGTGTAATAATATGCACGCATTATCCACGTGATAATAGGAACGCGTATAGCGTAGACAGACAGGAGTAGGGGATTGATATTTAGGTGTTATTGATGGAAATAAGCGGAGACCATATAAGGATAATAATTAGCAAGTGAGTTGGTACACAGAGTAGTACAGAAAAAAAGGTGTGCAGCGGCTCACGCTTATAAATACCGCTGATGTATAGAGAATAGTATGGTTCAATTTACGAACTGGAAGCTCTAACAGCAACAGCTATCAGCGACGTCCAGCCAACCGGGGATAGCAAGCAGTGTGACAGAGTGACGATCGCCAATTTAAGTAAGCGCCGATAAGTAAGTTCATATACTCGACACTGTTCTATTTCATGTATTTTCAATAGCAACATCTCCCTTTACTTCAACTACTTGCTACCCGCTAGAGTGTATGAGTCAAACTTATGGGTTGGTTTCAGACTCTCGATAACACTTACCTTGATTGTTAGACGCGGTATCACGCAGCTCATAGTGGTTCCTTCTTCTGTTACCTGCTAGATTGTATTATACAAAACTCCGTTAGACGAGGTTGATTTCAGTTACTCGACAACAGATCATAGCAGTATCCTTTTGATATTACCCACTAGAGTGTATGATTCCAACCTACGGGTTGTTTTAAGTCACTCAATAACAGTAAAATTGATCGTCAGATGCGGCATTGCGTAGCTCAGAGTGGTCCCAAATATTCCTGCCACTATCATCTTCCGAATTATTGTGTTAAAATAAGCTTTATTATATGATACCCCTCTTCTATATGCTTCCCGTATAGCAATTGTCTTGTTTTCATATCACCGTAGGTTTGCACCGCTTTACATTCACCGCTTGTATATCATTTTTGTGTGTGAATTTGTATTTGACTTATTCACTAATCGCCACTAATGCGCGACTGTTTCATTTGAGATTTAATTTTATATTTCTTTCTTTGTCTGTATGTTTGTAAGACCAACAGACGTATTTTGCAAAATCGTTATCGCTGTTTATTTCAGCTAACTAGCAGAACGTTTATTTCAGCTGCCTGCAAAATCACGAACTCCCGGGCTACTCACGTAGTCGTTGCTACACTGGTCCTCACTAAACCACTGAGGACCTGAGGAACAACAGATCAGTCCGCCGTGCGGTCTCACGTTAAACTGAGCTGGCGCCCACGAATCACGTTTCTAGAGGATAGTAAATTGAGATATAAAACTGTTTTGTTTGAAAAAATTAGAACAAAAGCGCGTTCAAAGTCTTGTGGCATTAAGCAAATCCCACTGCAGCTTTTGTGCTACAGCTTTTGTGGCATTAAGCTGTAGTACGAACATGTGATGAGATAAAACAGCACTTCCTGTGCATTCAGGAGCCTTTTGGAAGCTTCTATAAGATTATAAGAAACCTAGAAATACTATAGCCTCGCTTATATCAAATAGGTACACGTTTTGGTTAGCTTTAACCTCTTGATTTTTCGACTCATTTTGATTCCCTGTAACAACATATGTTTTCAGGAACCTTCAAATACATTACAGTAGCTTCAATGAGTCTTTCAGGAGATTACAGAAGCCCCCAAAATCATACAGGAGCTGTCAGGGAACCCCTGAGTAGATGAATGAGACTTCTAAGAGCTTCTAGAAGGCTACCAAATTCCTAAAAATACTAAAGCATGAAGGAATTTGAATTCTGATATCTAAAAAAGGATTACAGTAAACTAAGAAAGCCTATAGAAACTTTCAAAGGGCCTCCAGGTGTCTTCATGAGACTTCCAAGAGGATTCAATAACTAACAAGGAGCCTAGACAAGACGCAATAACTAACAAGGCGCCTAACAAGAAGCCTTAAAAGTATGACGTGCGTACTCGTTTTGGTTAATTCTGAGTCTTTGATTATTTTATTAATATTGGCTTCTTCAACCACCAGGAGCTTTCAGGAACCTCCAAAGGTTTACCGGAAGTTCCTCCAGGCTCACAAGTGCGTTAATAAATTTAAAGCAGTCTTTAAAATCACAGGTCTTTTCAATGTGTCACCAGGTGCCCTCAGAAAATCCAAGAGGTCTCATGAGCTTACAAGAAGCCTAAAAGACTATGAGCCTTGAGGATATCATAACTTTCTACCATATATTTTTGATTAATTTTGACTCCTGGGAGCTCAAAGAGTTGCAGGAACATGCGAAAACCTGCAAAAACCTTCAAATGGCCTGCAGGTGTTTTCTTAAGAGTAACAGGAGCTTCGAAGGGCTTCGGCCAGCTGTCTGCTTGAGGCTGCAAAGGGCTTCCAGAAGCTTACAACAAGCTATAAAGTACAATAATCTTAATACTGTCACATGGGTACGGTTTTTGTTAATTCTGAACTCCCGATTTTTTTATTGTATTTGATTCCTGGAAGCCCTAAAAGGGTTTCAGTAAGATTCAAAAATCCACCAGAACTTTGTGTGACTTACGACAAGAGGACTTCCAGCAAGGGACTTCCAACTAGGGCTACCAGCAGGAGATGTTTATTGAACGTAGTACTTCCTGATTTCCCTTTCTCTACTCCTGTGCTTAGTGAGTAAAAGGAAATTTATAGAAAAGAAAACTAGAAGATGCAATTCAATAGCTTTCTGAACCTTCATATTGTCTTGCGTAATGGCCAAGACACGAGAGAATGTAGTACACCTTAATTATTCCATTACTTAAGCCTATTCGCTGTTTCTACACCAAAAATGCTGATTGAACCTTCATATTATCGAAAATCTTATAACATATTAGCTGATTTGTCAAGTAAGCATTTTCGCCTGTTGGTGCCTGTACCTTTACCCTACCCTATCATTCGCCTCGTTTTATGTCTTCGAGAATTTTACCATTCGCAGGAGTGGAGCTCCGGATGTTTCGTCGTCGCTTATTTGGATTGATGGTTGTAGCAGCTTGTCCATGCTAAAGAGTACCCAGTTCTTCATGAATTGAATAGAAGCAGATAGCTGCTTACTGAAACCAGCTGGGCTACGATATTCTTGGGAGCAATGCACATTTCGTAAAAAGATTTAGGTACCACATTATTGGATAGTTCCAATGATATTTTTATACACGTCTATTTAACTTGTTTCCAGTACCAATTTTGAAAGTAAGTCTCAGTACTTTGCGTACTTGCTTAGTATGCCGTTGCAGCATCTTGATATCTATGTAATAGAAATAGGTATATATTTACGAAAAGCCTTTGATGTAGTTGACCAGCAATTATTATTGAAATTCCTGAAAGAATATGATTTAAGAGTGACGGTAAATATACGATTAAAATGATTCTCTGGAGACACAAGAACCAAAGTAAGTGTATACAAAGAAAGCAATAGTGGAGCCACGGATTGTTAGTAGGACCACTATTGTTATCATATTTATTGAATATGAAAAAGCTAAGTGTAGAAACAAAACACATTGCGTTTGCGGAAGACACTTTATGAGGTGTTTAATTTGCCACGTGACTAACATTCTTGGCCCCCTCGAAGATACTACTTCCTTGTCGAGTGCAGCTTCACAGTCGGTGAGGCGGCTTGCGTTTCCCCCACCCATGGCATTTTATCACAAGATGACATGTGCGCGTAAGTCCAATTCATGTCGATCGGGTGTATGGTACAGTGTATGGGATGTGTGTCGATGGGGTGTATGGCAGTAATACTCTTACGGATTACAATAAAACTTTAAGGAAGTACTCTTGGTGAACGCACTGAGAGGAAATAGAAAGTACTCAGTTAGCGGGCAGACTACAAGTCCTCTTCAAAAGGACCTTTCGGCACGCAATTTCAAGGTTCTGGTCAATATTAAAAGCGTTGAATGATAAATCTACTCACTCAGACCTTAAAAATCACCTGAAAGGGATGGCATCATGCATGTAATGCTGCAGAAATGCATTAGCCCTTTAGGCAGGATTATCACAGAACTTCTCAGAGCAACTCTTGCATTAGGACACATTAGATGGACTTGGAAGCAGGTAAGGGTGGTATTTATACGAAAACCAGGTAAGACACCTGAACTGGCTAAGTTCTGCAAACCGATAACTCTCATGTCATTTATACACATAACTTTAGAGAAGATATTAGACTGGCATATTAGAAATGGGATTCTAATTCAGAGGCCCCTTTACCAGAATTAATGTGCCTGCCTAGCTGGTTAGAGCACAGAAACAGCACTTTTCCAGCTGGTTAACAGACTGGAAAAGTCTTCGACAACATCCCCTTTGAAGCAATTAGGAGATGCGTGGCAGAGCAGGTTGTCGATCCAACCTGCTGAAGGTCGATGACTTCTATGCTCGATAGTAGAATCATACATGTCAAACTTGCTGGAGAAACAATATGTTTTCCCAGTAGAGCTCGGTTTCATCCCAGCTTTTATGGTGCCGTGAAGTGGAAGAGCTCTTGCGCAGTTTCAAAGAGCAGCAAGGCATTTATACCATTGGGTATGCGAATATCATTGTCATCATAACCCAAGGAAAATTTAATTCAACTGTTAGGGACCTTATGCAAGGAGCACATATCATGGTTGAAAAATAGACAACGAACAGGGGCTTGAACATTAGCCCTCAAAAACTTCGATTGTAAAGTTTACAAGAGGAAGGAATCTGGACGGCTTAGACAGTCTAGAACTTCACGGGACACAAATATCCCTGCAGGGGAAAGTAAAGTACCGTGGAGTCATACTTGATTCCAAACTCACTTGGAACCTACAAACTGACAGAATAATAGACAGAACGGTTATAACCTTTGCAGTTATAAGAGGTATGTACGGGAAAGCATGAGGGCTGAAACTTGATGCATTGACTATATAAGGCCGTCAGTTATTAGGCCATCCATGATTTACAGAGCACTGGTGTGGTGGAAAAAGATACTACAGGCTAAGACAAGGCAGAAACTGTCCAGCATACAGAGAACGGCAAGCCTTGCTATAACAGGAGCTATGAAACTACTCCTACGACGCCGTTAGAGGTGCTGTTAGATCTCCCGCCACTAGAATTGATCATATAAGCAGAGACGGAAGCCGCACTCTATCGGCTAAAAACCAACAGGCCGAACTTGGCAAAGAATATAGGCACTAAGATTACAGGAGATGAAATACTTTAAATGAAATTAGAATGTAGATTTCCAGTCTATATATACACAGAAACTACGAGATTATCATATACTCGGGTTTGTGGAGAGAAAATCCTCCTATCTTTTCGAAATCTGCTCTAATCTGGTTCACAGACGGTTCAAGGGCCTCTGAAAATACGGAAGCAGCAATATACGGAGGACGCCAGCGGATGGAGAATGTTCTTTCCTTTAGGTAGATTTGCTACCGTCTTGCAGGCCGAAATATATGCAATTCTTTATTGCGTTCAGGAAAACATAAAAAGCAAATATAACAAACAACGGATTTCTGTAGTAAGTTACAGTCGGTAGGCACTACAGGCGCTTAACAACGCCAGAAATGTGTCTGAACTGACAAACGAATGCATGAATATACTGTGCAGGGTGGATGTGACAACTCAAATATACTAATATGGGCACCAAGGCTTAGGGGCATTGTAGGCAATCAGATAGCTCAGCAAAAAAGGCATCCATCACACTAGTCACTGGACCGGAGTCGGCTCTTGGAATTTCAGTTAGTTACATCAGAAAAGCTATAAGACACTCGACCAATCAGAAACACATAAAATCAGCAGGAAATCCGCATAGTAAGCACTTTATAGAAAAGCCTTGTAAAAAGAAAACCTTAGATCTGCTAAAACTGGGCGGGAATAAAATCAAACTGAAATAAAATAATAATAAAATAATAACTGGCCTGCTAACAGGACATACACCTCTAAGGGCTTATATGAAGAAAATTGGCCTTCACACTACCGAAGTAGAGTGTAGGCTATGTTTGGAGGGATGCGAGATAGTTCCATATATCCTGTATGAGTTTGAAGCTTTGGCATCCAGAAGGAGAGACCTATTTGGAACAATAAAAGTTATATCTGAATTCGTACAAAACGGTCTCACCAGGAAATATTGTAACTGGTACAAGACAAGGGTATGACAAGGTAAGACTGGCGTGACTAAACGATCAGGTAAAGCACAATGTGCCGTTTGGCTGCAGTGTTATGAAGCGGTATTCCGCAGACAGCCCTTGATAATAATAATAATAACATTCTTGGAGTTTAGTGACATCAAATTTCACAGACCATCTGACCAGAACATAAATATTTTTTGCTTGTATATTACCTTAATGATGTAGTCATTTATATCACATGTATCCAAATGTCTCGTGAATATATACTTAAATGTATTATCTTCAATTTTATATTCAAAATCGAAATAATCTTGTTTCAAATCTATATATAGATTTCCACGCTGACAAGACCACATATCCTTAAAAAGAAACAGAGTTAAAATGTATGTTTGAAATTTTGAAGCTTTAAATAGTATTAATTGGCAAAATTTTAACAAGACCAAAGCTAAAGCTTAGACATCGATCGTAAACGAGGTCCAATCGTCATGGTACCTTTATTCTAGCTTTTATTTTTCTTACACTTGAAAAGCGCCCGTTAAACTGCCACACCAGTGGACACTTACCATTGATAAAATGGCTCTGATTTCTCTGTGTGAAAAACTTACATTGTTCGCGGATAAGTAACTATACTCCTAAGGTGGCACAAAAATATACTGAGAATATACTTAGCATAAGCTTTAACTACATCAAATATTCAAAACACATTCCGGAATATGCTGCATATATTCCAAGCATCTTCTCCAGTCACTACACTGTTTTGTGAGTTCTTTGCTCATTACGTAAGTTTTTGATGATCTATGCATCGGCTGTTTTGTACATGCGGCACATGTTGCTAGTATAGCACACATGTCCTATGCTTATCAACTTAAGAACATCATTGGAAGTTCCTATGTATCTTTAAAATATATTCGTAGTACTATATAATTAAAATTGCAAACTTTCCCTCTTTTTCCCATGTCCTGCATTATTTCCGAATTAATACACTACATTCGAAGTTTCTACTAGCCACAATATACTCTGCATAGATTACCATCTAATATAATCTAATTACTATAATCCCTACTATAATCCCTACTATAATATTCAGACCCGAAAGGGGTATAACGAATATACAAGACCTTAATAAGGAAGTAAGGAAAGTCCTAACCGGGCAAGCCAGCTACAACGAGATTCTCGGTAATAGCATCCCGCGTCGATTCTTGACCTTGATGAATCAGTTACAGATCAAGAAGTCAAAGAAGCCATAGTAAACAAATTTCATCCAGACCCCCTCAAGAACAGAGAGGAAATTAGGATGAGGAAAGGAATTAGAAGCACTATGGTATCAGTCCTCAGACTACCAAGAGGAGATGCCGCAGCCTAGAGGATGGCAAAATTTATGTCGGAATCTTAAGATGCCGTATAAGAATGACAAACGGGTTAGAAATAAAGTGTTCTAGATGCTTGCAGAAGGGGTACACTGCAAAAACATGCAAATGAGCAGATAGATCTCATTTGTACTGGGCTTCAACTACAAGCCTAACAGTCCCAGATGTACCGGACCAAGAATGTTACATTCGTGAGCATAGAAATGTACAGCAGAGACATGTTGAAACTGCCAGCTCTACAAGGGGTACTATAAATAGAAAGCCATATCGAGTATCAAATAACTCACAAAATGGTCACCAAATCGCCAATACTACACAGAGCATCATAAGATTACAAATAAATCACAATAGAAGCAATCTTACTCAGCAGCTTATGAAAGAGAAAGTGAAAGAAGACAACATCTCAATAGCAATCATTAGTGAGCAAAATAAGAAAACTGCAAACAGCCGATTGTTCATCGATAATAGCAATTCCTCGGGAGTATTTGAAGCGAAAGAACTCGCTATAGGAAAGTGGGGGCACTCGTGTAAATAATATATGGTTATAGAAGTCAAAGGGATAACAATCGTTAGTTACTATTTCTCTCCTAGCCCAGTATTTTAAGAATTCTCATTTAAGAATTCTCAGCAGAAATCAATGACTTATCTATCTTCATCCATACTATTCGGAAAAATACTCATCGCGGGTGATTTTAATGCAAAGTCGATAAGCTGGGACTCAAAGGAAAAAACAATCGCGGTCATCGATGATCTAATATCGCGATTCGATTTAATAGTAAGCAATGAGGGAAATAACCTAAATTTCAAAGGAACCAGCAGAACATGATCAAAAATCTAACGCTGGCGAACAGTGCGTCGGCAAGGCAAATAATGGGTTGGCACGTCTTAGATGTGGAATAAGGTAGTTACCATTGATAAATGATCTAAAAGCGATTCCGTTACCAACACCCAACCAAGTGTTTCAAGAAGCGGTAAACAACTTAACGAGATCCAAAGACAAATTTGGGACAAGAATATCCCCAAAAGGGGTTCATCCAAATACATTCGGCTGCATAAAATTGCTGATTTACGGAGCGCAGAATGTTGACTGCGCTGACGTTTTCAGAGGATGTTGAAAAGAGAAGGTATAGCGGCTTGCAATGAAGAAAGAGCAGTCTCAAAGATCCAAAGAAGACCGTACATAAAGCAATTAAGGAGAGTCAGAAGAGGCACTGGGACAATTTGCTTCAGGAATTAAATATAACCCGTTTGACTATGCATACAAGATAGTCACCAAAACACTACATACCAGAACTGTTTCACCCAGCAACACGGAAGATATTGTAGATACTTTGGGAAAGCATCGGGGCCGTATTGCGTCTCCAGCGAAGTAGTGCAAATTCTAGCTGAGGTTAAATCAGAGACACTTTTGAGGATATGTAATAAGTCTATAACAAAAGGAGAGTTTCCAAAACTCTGAAAAGAAACCACACTGATTCACTGGTTCTTCTACCGAAACCCAAGACAGATCAGGGATATCGCAATTACTACCCACCGCCTACTTTGCTTGCTCAACACGATGGCAAATGTATTTAAGCGAGCGCCTGGTGGTGGACAGAAAAGAAAATTGCCTAGAAGATAGCGTTGACTTAGTACCGAACCAATATGGTTTTCAGAATCTATGCTACCACCGATCATTACAGGAGACAGGAAGAAGAATAGAAGTAGCGTATAATGGAATAAAAAGTAAGCGGAAACTATGCCCAATGATATCTCCACATGTACGAAATGCGTTCAACTCAGTCAGTTGGTATAAAATAATGGTGACACTACACCAACATGGAGTTCCTCCTTACTTAATTAACATACTGGACGATAATTTCACCCAAAGATATTCAACAGAAGAAGGAAGTACAGAGAAATTGCTATCTCCAGGAGTGCTGCAGGGATCTGTTTTAGATCCACCACTATGGAACTTAAAGTATGATCATCTCTTAAGGCAAGACCTACCTTAAATTTATTGGGTTTGCCGAAGACATTGCCCTTCTGGGGATAGGTAGAGACACAGAGAGGATTGAGTTAGCTCTTAACACTTCCATTAAAATCGCGATAAGCTGGCTTACAAAAATGATCTATAAGTAGCTCCTAAGAAAACAACTGCAATTATGTTTAGTGGAAAAAGGAAAGTGCAACACCCTCGCATTCTAATCGCTGGAAAGGAAATCAGGATGCTACTCAAATTAAATATTTAGGGCCCATTCTAGACAAAAACTTTACGATGGCTCTTGTCACAAACTTAAGGAAGCTGATGCCAAGGACGAAAGGTCCCAAATCTACAAAGCGCAAAGTGTTACTCGGCATCATGGAATCAGTTATCCTTTACGCGGCACCAATATGAACTCGAGCCATCTGTGCAAAAAGAATAGTCAATATATTTGCCAACGTGCAAAAAATAGGTCTAATAGGCATAACAAGTGCTTACAGAACTGTTTCAAATGATCCTCTCTGTGCGATTGCCGGGGCTTCCCCAATAATACTGCTGGTCCTAGGGCGGAATGAAATCTATGAAGCACTTTCTACAGCAAAGTTCAAAGCAGACGTAGAGTTGATATAAATAGATGCTAGCGACAGGTTATATGATCAGTGGCAAAATGAATGGGATAGCTCAACCAAAGGACGCTTGATATATAAACTGATTCAAAATGTCATAAACTGGTGTAAGATCAAACACAAGCCATTAAGCTACTATTTAATGCAGGTATTAAGCGGGCATGGTCTGTTCTCACCTTACCTTCATAGACACAGGAGAATAGAGCCATTATTGTGCTTGCACTGTAGAGACGCTTAAGATCAGGGCTCAGCAGAGAAAACAATATTCAACTGTCGGACATGGCAGCCACATAAAGAACAGGCAAAAATAATCCCGGGGAGAAAAAGTGTTAGCTGAAAACGTAATCAATCGCATGGCAGTATCAGACAAAAATTGGGAACCTGACAACAAGATGAGTCGTGACATATTGCGAGAGAAAGAACGCCTAGAAAACGTCTCCATCTTGGGTACACGACAAGACGTCAACGTAAATAAACAAAGCGCAACAAATTTACCGCGAAGCTAAACCTTTTAGCAGGCCTACCGGACTACATACGGCATAAAATAACAGCTACCTGACAACAATCAGACAAAAACATATTTCCGACATCTCTGAAGAAATGCCAAAAGCAGTATCAGAAATGCCGGTAGAGCCTAAAAGAGCGACGAGTTTAGTGGGTATTACGTGTCTCTTTGGGTGCAATTAAGTTCCACAGTCCTCGTCGCACTAGAGAAAAGCCAGCGGCGAGACTGCCTAGACGCATTCCCAATCCTCTATAAAAGGAAGACAAATCTGAGGTAACACAAATATGATAAAAATGTATAAGAAATGTACAAGTATATGGTAAGAATATAGCATATTTATAAAATATGCGGGATATTCTCGGGATTTTTGTGCTACTTCTACAATTAACTTAAGACTTTTTTGCCACGAATATCGTTGTCAGTGTCAGTGTCATATCGTTGACGAATATCATTTAAGTCAGCAAAATAACTTAAGATCCTATAAGGCAAATATGACAAAAATGTGCTTCGAATATAAGAAGAATATTCGGAGAATATAACATATTTGCAGCACATGCTCAGTATATTCTTTGAATATTTCATTCTACTTGGACAGCTCACTTAAGTAAGATGTCCAAGTAACACTATTCTGCCCAAAGATTAATAGTTTAAGCCAACTAAACTAAGCTAAAACTCAAGTAACACAAATATGACGAAATTTTCTTCTAATATCTTATCTCTTGTTAAGAGGATAGTTGTTTAAGTCAGTCAATAAATGTTAGACCAATATAAGAAAAATATGCTACGAATATAACAAGGATGTACTCAAAATATAGCACATTCCTAAAACTACCTGAAAATATTCTTGACATATTTTCTATACTTAAACAAGTACCTAACACTTCTCGTGTAAAGGAGACTCACTTAAGTCAACAATAATTACAAGACACTCAAGTGACACAAATATAGCGAAAATTTGTTTCAAATCTATCAAGAATATACTGGCTACATAGCATATTTATACAATTAGTTCATAGAATATGCTCATAGATTGTGCTTAAAGAATATGTGTTTTTGGGATAATTTCCGCTTCTTGGACAGCTTACTTAATACTTTAAGTAATCTCAAGTAACACAATTATGACAAAAATGTTGTACT
Organism: Adranes taylori; assembly: GCA_009867245.2. Classification (NCBI taxonomy): domain Eukaryota; kingdom Metazoa; phylum Arthropoda; class Insecta; order Coleoptera; family Staphylinidae; genus Adranes; species Adranes taylori. The sequence goes on along the minus strand of WYDF02048923.1, from coordinate 489 downwards.
AGTATGCTAAAAATGTGCTGAGAACATGTATTCCTTCTTCGTTACAATTATCCTCTGCACCCTCCCCAACGCTGCCCGCACTCACACTCCTATTTATAAAATTATTTAAAGTTGGCATTTTCTATTTATATGATCCTTTTTTGTTCTGTTCTCACTATTTAATTTTTAATTAAGTTTGTTTTTAAATGGAAAGTTCTTTAGGACCTTATCTAAAGTTCCTATCTTGTACAAAAATTATCTATTAAATAAACTCCTGCCTTTTATTTGTATGTTTAAGCAATACCCACAAAAATATATTTCAAATGACAATTATCGCACTTTTATATTTATTTATAATAACTTTGTTCACTGTTTGTTTACTGTACATCGGACTCGCCGAACACTTTGTTTTACTTTTCCACCCGCCAATATCAGTGTACGAAATTGTATTTCTTATTTGGTGAAAGAACTTATTTCGGTACGCCACTGGAAAAATAGAAGAGATTATAT